>APFE030952482.1:0-66335 GCA_000404065.3 Pinus taeda | reverse complement strand
GGATGAGTAAGAGATCATCAATCTCCAAGTGGAATCAAGAACTATCAGAGAGAGGACACTAATCAAAATCCCAGAAGCTGACTCACCCCCTGCAATCATCTATATATGGATCCCTCATACCAGAGATCCAGAGGCTGGAATTTTGCATCTTGTAAGGAAGTGTTGTTGGTTTCCTGGTGAAACATCATAGTGTTGGGTGATCTAAGCTTTTCATGAGGTGAAGAAGGGCTTTCATACTGGGAGGATGACGCTGGGTTTGATCAATGAGCTGTAATCCTCTCTTCCAATCTTCACATCAATAAAGTTATTCAAGTTTTCCTCCACATCCTTGTATGTCTGATAATATATGCATTTGTGTGGTCAATATATATCTGGTCCTATATTGTTTATGATTGTAGATCCCTGCACTTTGAAGGTATTATGCTACTTTGACTTTACAAGTACTCTTTGAAGTGGAGTGATCAAGGAAAGAGCGGCAAAGATCCGTCAAAGGGGAGAAGGGACAAGCAAGGAACCAAACGAAATATTGAGGTTGGTATTCTTTGCTCTTCTCTTATCTACTTCTCATAAAGGAAAATGAAAGTAACTTTAATCTGTTTGTTTCTAAGATAGCTACTCGTCTTAGTGGGACTAGCAGCTCTGCATAGACACTAGATTTCCTAATAACACCCTACCCCTTCCGCTCCAAGATTTGATTTGGAGGCTCCATCAAAGAAGAGGGAGTGGGAGTTGTTGTTCTGAAGCCATCCTGTAAATTCATCCTGTTTAACTCTGATTTTCCAACTGTGACTGGGAATGCTAGAATGATTGTTGTAGATGTTTGCTATTGGAAGGCCCCTGCTATTGTCTATCAAGTTGCTGATAAAGTATCTTTCTTCTACACAAAGGCTGGCAATATCAATTTTATTTGTGTTCTTAGTAGCAATGGTTTCTATTGCTAAACTTTTACCTTTGCTGCATAATTTCATTGTAAAGGTCTCCTGATCTCTAAAAATCTTGCGATTCCTAGTGAGACAAATTTTCCATAGGATGGCATAGGGGAGAGTATCCCACACCCTCTTAGCGATGTTGTTTTTCTTGTTCTGCCAGGGGTAGCTCTTCTTCCATTTTTTTAATATCTCACCAATGCAATATTGAGAGTTCCAAGTGAGAGGGCCAATAGGGGAGATACCATTCCAAGAAGAGATTGCAAAGGGGCATGAAATGAATAGGTGTTGGACAATTTCTTCTGCCCCTTGACAATTTGGGCATCGAGAGGGCCCAATAATACCCCTCTTTTGCAAATTGCCTGAGGTAAGGATTTTCCATTTTAGGAGGGTCCATATGAAAATTTTTACTTTGGGGATGGCCTCAGACTTCCAAACAGTTTTCCAATACATCCAAGGAGGAGCAGGATAGTCCCTACTGCACAAATAATGATGGCCAGGTTGAATTGAGTAACTAGAACCTGTGGGGTCCCATCGGAAGCCATCAATGCCATTTTTAATGATTGGAGCAATGTTGTGAAGATGGATCTGACGGTTTTCAATGCTCTCTTTGAGGTTTCTAGGGATGGGAGGGAAGCTCCATCCCTTCCATGCCTATATATTTATGTCCCATTGAGAAATTTGATCCAAATAATGTATTCCTTTGTTTTGAAGGAAGAGGAGAATTTGATCCATACCTGGCTGGCTGTTAATTGGCTGGTTCCCCATAATCTTTTTTGTTCCAATGTTGATTTTTTTGCCACCTTTGGGAACCTTAGAGATATTTTGTGCCATGAAGGGGATAACTTTTTTGCAAAGTTTCCAAACTCTTGTGCTACTTTTGGTGGGCATTTCACTTTCTAGAAGTTGTTGCCTTGGGCTGCTAAGATATTTGGCTTCAAGTACTCTTTTCCACCGAGCTTGTTGTTCATCAATTAATATCCATACTATCTTGCCTCCAAAGGCTAAGTTTGAAAGCTTAGGAGATCTGATTCCAAGTCCTCCTCTTTCCTGGCGTTGGATAACTTGCTTCTAGCTTACCAAGTTAAATTTTTTTTATCATTTTTCCCTCCCTACTAGAGGAAATGCCTAAGGATACTTTCCATTTTGTGGTGAAAAGTGGTTGGGGCCTATATAAGGGTGAACTGATAAAGAGGGAGAGAAGAGAGACCAAATTTGAGGAGAACAAATCAACCTGCTAGATTAAGCCAAGTGGATTCCCATTGCTGAACTTTTCTTTTTAATTTATTAAGAGTTGTATCCCAGATTTCAGCTTTTGTGGGTCCTATACTCACTGGCATTCCCAAATAGTTGAAATGATCCCAATTTAGTTTGTAAGGCACCCCAAATATGTTGGCTATGTTTTGAAGTGTTTGGGCTGAGGCATGCTAGCCATATATGCAACTTTTTCGATGATTTATCATGCCTCCAGAATATCTCATGTATTTGTCCAAAAGAGCTTTGAATCTTCGAGCTATAATTGCATACGATCCTCCTATTAACAAGGTATCATCAGCAAATTGGGAATGGTTAATGTTTTTGACTCTATCTTCATATTTGATGCCAGTGATGAGACCAGCCTGCCGCTTATGATCAAGGGCACAACTAAAGGATTCAGACATTAGGATAAATAGGTAGGGGGAAAGAGCACAGCCTTGCCTCAGTCCTCTTGAAGATTGAAAAGAAGGTCCAGGCCTGCTGTTAACAAGGGGGCTATCCAAGGTCCAGTGGTGCAAGCTCTAATGAGGTCGAGAAAAGGAGTAGCAAAGCCCATTTTTTCAAGAGCAGTAAACAGAAAAGAATGTTTGACCCTATCAAAGGCATTCGTCAAATCTAACTTCATGATGAATCCCTTTTCATTCCTAGTGTGGCTAGAGTGAATAGCTTCTTGAACTAGGAGGATGGAGTTTGATATTTGCCTATTTTCCATGAAGCCACCTTGATTTTTAGATATGATCATTGGCAACAAAGTCTTAAGGCAGGTTGCAAGGATTTTAGTGAAGATTTTATAAGAGGAATTGCAAAGGGGTATGGGGCGGAAATGAGAGAAGTTGGAGGGTCGGTTCTCCTTAGGTATGAGGGCTAGATAGGTTGAGTTTG
Organism: Pinus taeda; assembly: GCA_000404065.3. NCBI lineage: Eukaryota > Viridiplantae > Streptophyta > Pinopsida > Pinales > Pinaceae > Pinus > Pinus taeda. The sequence continues at coordinate 63,270 of APFE030952482.1, read as the reverse complement.
TATAACCTCCCATTTTATTTTTCCGCTGATTCCATTTCACTAATTTGATGAGGTCTTTTTTAACAGTTTCCCAATGTTCTCTATAGAAGCAGATTGGGAAGCCATCTAGTCCTAGTGCTTTGTCTGACTGAAGGGCCTAGATGGCTCCTTTGGTTTCTTCTTCTTTTGTCTCTTTGTTCAGGCTTTCATTTATTTCTGCAGTGATCTTATCTCTTTGTTCAGGCTTTCATTTATTTCTGCAGTGATCTTATTTGGCAGATGTTGTAAAAGGTATGCATAGTCTTCTTCTTCTCCTTTTTCAGTTAGGAGTTATTTATAATGTTCTAAAGCGACTTGTTTGATGGAAGCTTGAATGTTTTGCTGATTGCCTTTACTATCTGTGATAGATGTTATGCTATTTCTGATTTTTCGAACTATGGCTTGCTTGTGGAAGAAAGTTGTGTTCCTGTCCCCACCCTTCAACCATAGTTGTCTCGATTTAATCCGCCATTTCTGTTCCTTTTCTCTTCTGATGCTATAAAGCTAGCTATAGAGGTTTTCTTCCTGATTTTTATCTGCCTATTGGTATTCTCACTTTTCTATTGTGTGATGGAGTTCTTCGATCTTAGCTTTTGCTTCTCTTTTCTTCGTTTTCAGCTCTTTGTAGTGAGTTTTTGCCCAATCCTTAAGAGAATGTTTTACATTTCTGAGCTTGCTTTCCCAAATGAAACTTGGAGAACCTTCAATGTATTGTCGCCAGGTTTGCTGAATCAATTCTTTGGCTGCTGCAATGTCATTCCATAGAGAACTGTATTTGAAGGGAAGGGGGCCTAGAGGGCAATGAGGTTCGAGGTTCAGTGTGATGGAGTAATGGTTTGAGGCTGCGAAGGGTAGAATGGAGGCATGAACAGCAGAGAAGGTGGATAGAAGGGTTACATTCACTAGAATTCGATCTAGTCCTTCCATAATATTGCTTTTCCCCAACCTACGATTACTCTAGGTGAATTTTTGATTCTTTGGAATTACATCTACAAGATCACGGCACTGCATTATATTCTCCAGTTGATTTCTAAAAGGATCTGGGGAGAAGTTGCCTCCTTGCTTTTCATTAGCATGCAAAATGAGGTTTAAATCTCCTCCTAAAATTATGTTTCTATTATCTTCTTCTGCTATATTTGTGCTGAGAGAGTCCTAGCATTGCTCCTTATCTCTACAATGATTAGGAGCATACACATTGTAGATGACTAGCTGTTGGTTGCTCAAGTTGTTCTTCAAGACAATCTTTATCCAGTGATGTTCTACTGTTTCTATTGTATTGCTCCAATTAGCTTGATGCCAGAGCGTAGAATTTCCTCCAGAGGCTCCTCTAGAATCACAAACACTTCCATTGTACTGCTTATGTTGTGCAGAAATTTTGTTCATTTTTATTTGTCCCTACATTGTTTCTTGAACTAAAACAATATCTTGTTTCTCTTGATTTATTAGGTCTTTTAAGGAATTTTTTTTGGAGGGGTGTCCTAGGCCCCTATTATTCCATGAGAGGACTTTCATCATTTCAAATGAAGGTTGCAGGGAGTTGCTCTCCCTCCCTGGTCCTTGTTTACTAAGCCCTTGTCGATTTGTCCTAAGATATAGGACTCTATTGGGTTCTGGATACCCATTTCTATATCTTTCTAGGCATTTTCATCTCTGTGCTATTTTGCTAATTTACTTCCAGGCTTCTTTTGATTTTCAAGTGTAGCACCATGCTCCGTAGAGTTGCTTCTGGTGATTCTGGGAGGGGGAGTTCAGGTGGGAAGGAGGAAGAGATGATCAGAGGGAGGGGGGATTCTGAAGGGTTAGATTGGATCGCGGGAGTGGGAGTATCCTCCGTAGAAGAGAGGATGTGGAAGGGATTAGAGGAAGGAGAGGAGGGTTGAGGATCAGGTTAGCAATCAGGGTTGAGAGAAGGGAGGGATGAGGAGGATGGAGGATTGGGGGGAGGACGAGAAGAAGGACCAGCTTCAAGATTTAGTTTGGGGTTAGGGGCAGCTTTCTTTTTTTTTACTGTTTCTCATTGCTCTTCTTGCGGAGTGTTTTCAACACCAAGTAGTTTAGTACAATGATTAGAAAAATGGCCGTATTCGTGACATACCTTGCACTTGAATGGAATATGCTCATAATCTAGTTGCTGAATATGAGTCTAATCGTCAACCTTGAGTTTGATGGCTTCTCGCATTCCTTTGCCTAGATCAACTTCTACACAAATGCGAGCACAAGCCTGCATGTTGTCTTTAGGTTCACTTGGATCAATGTATTTTCCTACAACATTTCCAATAGCACGAACTGATTCATCTCCCCAGCAGTGAAGGGGAAGGTGAGGAAGCCGGACCCAAACAGGAACAACACTGGGTATGTCCAACTCTGGATCAAAGTTCAGAGTCCATTTGTTGAGATATAATCCTTTGGAATCCATGAAATAAGGCCCATTACGAAAGATTAAGTCCTTATCTTCTTCTGTTTCAAAACGAAAGGTGAAATACCCTTTCCCACAGAATCTAGTGGAGCTTTTCCCTTGTGTTTTATCAGACCAGTTCCTTTCCACCCATCTCTACACTGTTTTTGGTGAAGGCCAGAGTCCAATAAATTTCCCAATGAGACCTCGTTCTACTAAAGCAAGGGCAGCCATGTGAGGAAAGGTTGGAGGTAAGGTTACTTCCTGCAAACCATCAAGTTTTTTCATGAATTTAGAAATTGTGGGGCGAGGTCTTTGTGGTGGTAATGATTTGACCAAGTCAGAGAAAGCCTACTGAAGAGCAGCCTCCTCCGATGGAGCATCCAGAGGGACCATGCCAAGGGGCCAAGGGCCGATGCAATAGTCGCAGACAGAGGAAACCTAACAGGGCGCGCACGCAGCCCGACTACTTTGAATGAAAATACACTTGCAGGGTGTGTTGAGGCTTGAGCAAGCATTGCATTTTTTCTATATTCTCTTATTAATGCAATACATATAGTACGTGGTTTTGAGCAGTTTCTTTCCCCTAGATAAATATTTGTGTATGTGTTATGATTCCTTTTTCATGTCAATGATTGTTGTTTTAGATGGCGAATTAACTTCTGCATATCAATAGAGTAGCTTCAAGTATTGTGATTTAGTAAATTTCATGAGCAGTATTGAATCTACACATTAATTTCTACATGGTATTAGAGTCAGAATCATTATAGTGAAGAGATTTAAAATTTGTCATTGCAGTAAATTCAAATTTTAAGATCATTGTTACAGGTTTTCTTCAGGACAGAGAAGATGGATTTCAATGGACTCAGGCTCGAGTATGCTTTGGAAGGCACCTCAAAATTTGTTGCATTGAAGGACCGCATGGAGGCATTATTGGATGATAATGGGTTGCTATAATACATCAAGATAGATGTAGAAAAACCCCAAGCATCTGATGCCCATAATATTTCTCAGTGGAATAAGAATGTGACCAAAGTAAGGAGAATAATATTGGAAGGAATTTGGGATCATATTTTCTCAAATATCCACAGAAAAGATACTTTGTTTGCGATGTGGAAACAACTAACAAAATTGTTTGAGAAAAATAGTGAACACAGGAAGCTGTCACTCAAGGGCAAGATTCGAAGTATCAAGATGAAAAAGGTTATGAAAGGGAAGGGGAAGCAATCCCAATCCAAATCAGATTCGAGTCAAGGGAGAAAGAAGAAATACTTTTCCAAAATCAATAACTTTCATTGTCATGAATTCGAGCACTATGCAACAAAGTGTCCACACAAGAAGGAAAGCAAGAAGACCGTAGGAGGAGCAGCAGGTGAAGCCTTTGCTTCACAATATAAACTTGATCTTACCCTCATTGCATGCATGAAAAGCATAGTGATGGGTAGTGTGTGGTATCTCGATAGTGGTGCCTCATTTCACATGATAGGGAACAAAGAATTTTTCAGTGACTTGGAGGAGAAGGATCTCTATATGCACATCGAGATGGGATACGATGGAAGATATAACGTGACCAATATTGGCATAATTACTTTTAAGAGGAATTTTGTCTCCCCTCTTAGGCTCAAGGATATGATGTTTGTACCGGGTCTAAAGAAGAATCTAGTTTCCGTAATTGTGTTGGAATATCATGGCTATGATGTGATATTCAACAAAGGGAAGGTTTTCTTGAGACAAATTGCCATGAGACAAGTGAATCAAATCGAGGTTCAAGTGAAGAACCTCTACAAATTAGATGTGGAAGACTGTGCAACATTGAGAACAATAGCAATGAAGGTGCACAACCGATATGTCAATGAATTATGGCATATAATACTTGACCATTTGCATCATGGCGCTTAGACTATCATGCAATAGATTTCTACAGGCCTCCCAAAGGAGCACTAGAGCAATGGGATACATGAAAATGGTGTACAATGGGGAAGTACACAAAATCTACCTTCAATGATTAGGACAAAATGGCAAATGTAGTCCTTGAAAGGATCCACTTTGATGCCTGTGGACCTTTCTTGACAAACTGCACTACCAAGCATAAGCTTTATGTTATATTCATAGATGATTTCTCACAAAGGTGTTGGATCTAATTCATGCAAAAGAAATATCATACATTCTCCAATTTTTTTGAGTTTAAAGCACTTGTTGAGAAATACACTAGCATGAAAGTGAAGGCTCTCGGCAGTGATAACAAAGGTGAGTATATGTCGAATGAGTTTAAAATATAATGTGCAAAGAAAGGCATTCAACAGGAGTTGACAACACCCCATAACCCACAACATAATGGGGTGGCTGAGAGGAAGAACATAATTATTGTGGGAGAAGCAAGGGCGATGTTGCATGACCAAATCCTACCTCTGCAATTGTGGGTTGAAGAATGCAACACAACGGTCTATTTGTAGAACAAAATTCCTCACAGGATTCTTGGAATGAGTACATCAAAGGAAGTTTTTCAGGGAAGAAACTAGATGTGTCACACTTCAGGATCTTTGTATCATCAGTTTATTTTCATGTTTCCAATGAAGCAAGGAAAAACCTAGAGATAGCAACAAAGTTGGGCATATTTATGGGGTACACAGACACACCTCACAACTGTCATGTGTACTTGCCATCTATCAGGATAAAAATGGTTAGAAGGGATGTGAAATTTGATGAGGAGAAGGAAATTAGGTTTTCTCTTGAGAGGGAGCTTCAGTTGCAGCCTGATAAGGAGCTTTTGGCTCCAAAGGAAGAGCCTTAGGAATTTGTGGAGTAGTGACAAGTAGAGGAGGAGAGAGTGGAGACATCCACTCAAGAAAAGACATCCAGAGAAGGAATGAATCAAACCAGGGAAGCTAACAGATTATTGGAGGATGCTAGAGAGAATGTGGGAGCACCCACATCACAGTGAAGGTAAAGGAGGTCACCAGATCGATATATTGGCTACATGTATCTTATCCGCGAGCCTGTAGAGACTGAGCCATCCTCATTTGAGGAAGTTGTAGAGAAACCAGTATAGGTTGATTCTATGGTAGAGGGATATGGTTCCATTGTCAGAAATAGTGTTTGGGAAGTGGTCCCAAGACTAGTAGATAAATCAATGGTTGGTATCGGATGGCTTTACAAGGTAAAGTATGCAACATACGGAAGTATGTAGAAACATAAGGTTGGATTTGCAGCCAAGTGGTTCTCTAAGGTTGAGGGAATTGATTATGAGGAGACCTTTGCTACAGTAGCAAGGTTTCCATCCATAAGGTCAATTCTAGCACTATCGGCGCGATGGGGTGGAAGATCCACTAGATGGATGTGAAGATAGCATTCCTCAATGGATTTATTGAGGAGGAGGTGTATATTGAGCATCCATATTGGTTTGATACCATTGACAAAGAATCACATGTGTTCAGACTCAAGCGAGCATTGTATGGACTCAAGAAAGCACCTTGTGTTTGGTATACCAGGATCGATAGCTATCTCACCAGTTTGGGATTCACCAAAAGTGAAGCAGATGCAAACATTTATCACAATGTGGTAGAAGGTAAATTATTGATTATTGTTTTATATGTTGATGAATTGATCCTTACTAGCGATGAGTAGTTGATCAAATCTTGCAAGGAGGACCTTGAAAGAGAGTTCAATATGAAGGATGTGGGCCTCATGCACTACTTCCTTGGATTGGAAGTATGGCAAGATGATGGGGAAATGTTTGTCTCTCAAGGCAAGTGTGCCAATGAGATACTTCAAAAGTTCCGAATGGATAGGTGCAAACCCATGGAGACTCCTCGATTAGAAAACTGGAGGAAAGAGGATGCTACTTCAAATGAAATAGTGGAGGCTACCATTTATAGACAACTTGTGGGTTCACTCATGTATTTCATCAGCACACAACCAAACATGAGTTATGTAGTTAACTAGCTTAGTCAAGAAATGGTTAAGCCAACCAAACTGTATTGGAAGGAAGTAAATCATGTGTTGAGATACCTCAGAGGCACTACTTAGTTTGGTCTTTGGTACATACAGATACAGGGAGTGAAGTTGAAAGGCTTCAAAGATGCAGATTGGGCGAGGGTTCCATCAGACATGAAGAGCACATCAGGAGGAATTTTCAATGTTGGATTAGCAATGCTTTCTTGGTACAACAAGAAGTAGATATCTGTGGCACTCAGCTAAGTAGAAGTAAAGTACATGGCTACAAGTCAAGAAACATGTGAGGATATCTAGATTAGAAAGATTCTTGTTGGGTTATTTGATTAGAAGATGGATCCTACAGTGATTTACTATGACAATCGGAGTTGTATCAAACTCTCTGAGAATTGACTATTTCATGATCGATCCAAGCATATCGACATCCGGTATCACCATATACAAGATTGTGTGCAGAGGTGGATTATGTTGTTGTAGTACATTCTGATAAAGGAACAAGATGTAGATATTTTGGAAAAGGCCTTGTCAAGAGGCAATTTCAAGTTCCATAGAAGCAGGATTGGGGTATCTGATAATCCTTTTATTGTTGAGAGGGAGCATTGAAAATGCAGCAAGAAAATCTAGTTTTTACTTTTCCTTCGTCAAACTAGATTAAATTTCGCATTTCTATTTCATCTAAATACTTGGAGATAGTTAACTGAGGTGAAAAGGCTCTTGTCACTTAATTATCTCAGTAAATTCATGTTGGAGACACTTGAGTTCAGTTCTACATGATTGATTGCTAATTTGTAGCAATCTATTTTAGTTACTTTGAGTTATTTTTAGTTTAACTAGTTCTAACTGTCAGAAGAACTAGTGGAGGTCAAGTTGTGGATGTGTAACTTCAACCACACCCAGTGATCAATTAGCCCAAAATAATTGTTGCATGTAGATAATTTGAGTTACCCACTTGGGATGGAGATTTGAAGGTAGTGTACCATCATTTATAGCATATTCCCATATGTACATGTGGTGCATGCATTCAGAGATCGACCTAAGGCTATTGCGTAATTCCTTGGTGTGAAAATCCTAAAAAATAGGGGTAATTTCCTAAGGGAACAATGCAAGGAAATAGGATCTTGGGAAGGCTTGAAATTGGCTAAGTGTTGGGCTAGGTTCGGTCAATCAGGAAGAGGGATAGACTATACACTTGCATGGCTTGCTCAGGCTTGAACAAGAATTGTACTTCTTCTCTATTCTTTGATTAATGCAATACAGATAGTAAGGGGTTTTGAGCAGTTGATTTTTGATAGATAAATATTTGTGTATGTGTGATGTTTCCATTTGCATGTTAATGATTCTTGTTTTAGATGGTGAATTAAATTCCGCAGATCAGTAGAGTAATTTCAAGCCTTGTGATTTAGTAAATTTCATGAGCATTATTGAATCTACACATTAATTTCTACAAAATTAATGGCGTCAACCTTGGTTATCTGGTGTAAATAAAAGTAGGTGTCAAACTTTTGCACTCATGATCTAGCTAAGCATTTCGATGACCCATAAAAAAAAGGAACAGACACTTTCATGAGTGTATTTTGGAGTTCATTATTTTGCCTCGTTTCCTTTTGCACACCCTTAGGATTGTTCTTCATCTAGAGGTTGCAAAAATATTTGAAGATCATGAAAATTCGAAAATCACATCCCAACCTCCTATGCACCACCAAATAATCCCCAAATGGAATTCATTATTCATTCTACTCCCATTGTTCATCATTTGTCTCATTGAGAAATTATGGCGTGGTGGGTCTGAAAGATCTTCCATATATGTGGGATTGGTTGTGTGCAATTGTATGTGCATGGGTAGCCTCTCCAGTATTAGACCCTCACCATTGTTGGAATCTCTATCGGGTTTCTCCCCATTTGGAGTTCTAATGGAACCCACTTTGCTTCTTAAGTTCCTCATCAACTCCACCATCACCTTTTGACCTCCAGCCAAGTCATTCATGAAACTCAACAAGTTGTTAAACTCCCGATTTTCTTTGTCTCCAATGATTGTCTTCTCTTTTTCAGATGGAAGTTCTTCTCCTTTGCCATTGTCAATTGTTTCAACTATTTATTCTTGTTCTTCCCACGAAGGAGTGGACTCCTATTGACAAAGCTATAAATCTATCAACCATGGGGTCTCCCCAATATGAAGTCCCAATTAGTCCTCACACCATTTCGAGTAGGATACCCAACCAAAAATACAGTCGATTGCCATAACTGTGATCATAAAGATGTGCACATAAGAAGACATATACATATCTTTGGTGATAACAAGTAAGCGTACTTTGTGTAATAACAGTTGTAATGCATAAGAGGTTCTTTCATCCAAAGAGAAGAGAGTGAGCCTCTAGAAGAAAAATAGTAGTATTATCCTAAACGAAGCACACAAACATATAAAGAATCATTAGTTAGCCTACAAAATATTTCACAAGATAACAATGAACATGAAAGAAAATACAATACACATCCAACAAGAAACATACTAAGTTAACGAATTAGTTCATTGACATAACATGAATGAAATAACATATACTGTAAACATTTAAAGAATAGTCTTACAACACCCATAATACATGCATGAAGGTGTGTTGGATCTAAGAGCTTATGATCATTAAGTGAAAGTTCCAAGCATACAATACAATGATATGACACTATCCCCAAGAGTGGAACATGAAGTTACTACTTACTTATCGAAAATATGATACTCACTCCTATTCTAGACTAGAAAAGCCAAAGTTGTCGATCTCAAGTTCCAATCCCTTTGTTTAATTTATGAGGGTTTATTTATAACAAATGGAATGAATTTTCATATCCCCTTGTGAATTTTGAGTTTCCCTCATGACTCTTGGACTTCTTTTGTCTTTATTCTAACTAATGACTCTTCATATTCCACATTTGACTCTTGGACTTCCACTTACATTACACTTTTATTATTTTCTAAGGACAATCAGACAAAACTCTCCACATAAGATAAAATGTGGCTAGAGTCTAATAAGACAAAACTTTATACATTTTGCTTGAGTGTTAGGAAACTATAGCTCGACAACTTTTACTTGGAGCTTTGTTGTGACATATTGGTACCCAGCTTTATATTGTGTTGTTATGTCCTCAAATTTGGATGGAAGATCTGGATTATAACAAACTCTTGCTTCCATAGACCCAGATAGATAGTTTTGAAACAAAATTGAGCTTCGTTCCATAATAAGAACAACTTCATGTTTACCTTGGTAGGTCTGGCTACATATAGTTTCATATTATGCCTTGTGATCTCCAAATCATCTTTAGTAATAACCTTCCTCAAATTGTTCAAGTATTGTTGGATTCATTGCCTGATAACATTTCTACCCTTTGACTCTACAAATGCTTCAAGTAAAGGAATCTTGTGCGCTCTGACTAAGGAGTCCAAACTATGATACAACCATGCATAGGTGGTTATAATGTTGGCCACATATGTAGCAAGTTATTTGTTACTCTATAAAAGAATTCTAACCTTAGCCTTTTCTAATTCCACTTCCTGACTTGTCTTTCTAGCCAACTCTAATGGTGCATTCTTGTACTTAGTCCCTCATTCCTAGACTACGGTAATTATTGCATGAATCACCTCCAAAAATTTCACATTCTCATGCGATCTCTTTTGTATGTCATGTAAGGGTACAACCGCCTTATGAAAAGTGATCATCTCTTCATAAAGTTGTCTCATGGTATCTCCCAATGATTGGATTTCAACATATATCATTGCTCATAGCTCCTACAAGTGAGAATTAGCTAAAGACAATCTTTGGTTCCTGGCTTAGAGATTATCAATATGTTATCTTACAACGAGGAGATCCTTTGTCGATTGTTTAGTCTCCTCCATCAAGAAATATGTATTTACTTTTGAAGTTCCTACAAAGGATAAGTTTGTTGCTAACAAAGTAAACTATCAAATGAGAAATTCACCGAGTTTTCTCATTTTTGTGAGGTAGCAAAAAATCATCCAATTTTGAAAAGTGTTGATTAAGAATACACCATTTTTTTAAAGCATATTTTTGACACTTCAAATTTTCTTATGTATCAAGTATGAATATTTTTTTTAAATGTTAGCAATTTTCATGTTGATTTTGAACAGTGTTGATGCAACATCAACCCCTTTTTTTAGAGGGCTTATTTTTTACACTTCAAAAATTTTAATGTATTAAGTGTGGATACTTTTTTTTTTAAATGTTGGTGATTTTCATGTGGATTTTGAAAACATCAACAATTGTTTTAAGACATATTTTTAACACTTCAAATTTTCTTATGTATCAAATATGATTTTGTTTTTTAAATTTTAGTGATTTTCATGTTGATTTTGAGAAACGTTGATACAACATCAACCCCCTTTTTTCAGAGGGCTTATTTTTTACTTTTTAAATTTTTTAATGCATTAAATGTGGATAATTGTTTTTAAATGTTGGTGATTTTCATGTGGATTTTGAAAAGCATCAACATTTTTAAGGCATATTTTTTATACTTTAAATTTTCTTATGTATCAAGTATGAACAATTTTTTTTAAACATTAGTGATTTTCATGCTAATTTTGAAAAGTGTTGATGCAGCATCAACCCTTTTTTAGAAGGCTTGTTTTTGACACTTTAAATTTTTTAATGTGTTAAGTGTGGATATTTTTTTTTTTAATGTTGGTGATTTTCATGCGGGTTTTGAAAAGCATCAATATTTATTTTTCTAAGGCATATTTTTAACACTTCAAATTTTCTTGTGTCCTAAGTCTACACAAACAAAGTTTAAATGTTGATTATTTAACCATTTCTCAAGTTGTCTTACTCATCTTCTTGTTTTTCTTCGTAAGATGTTTGTTTTTAAGGGTTTCTCAAACTTGCGTTTTTTTGTTTTTATTTGCAATGTCCTGTTTTATAATGATTTTCTTTTGCAAAATTTAAAAAATAATAATAACACTAATATTTTGAGGTTATCTATTGTTAATTAATACTTCAATACACAAAAATTAATTGTCACTTAAAAATAATAATTTTAAACACTCAAAAAAAAATATACATTTTGATATAGATTAATTATGTTTATATCCAGAGATGATGATATTTTTTTTTTTTTTTTTTTTTTTTTCCAAAAAAATTGATTCAGATAAAATTTAAGTAAGATAACAAAAATGTTTAAAAAATAAAACATTACAATTTTAATAAAATAAAATCCCTAAAAATAAAAATTAAAAAAAAAAAAAACAAAATTAAATTAAAATATAAAAAATTAATTAAATAAGAACCATAAAAACATTAAAATTGAAAGGAAAACCATTAAATTAAAATAAACAACTTAAAACAATTTTAAAAAATTGATATATAATATATATATATTATATTATATATATATTATATAAATATATAATATATATATTATATGCACAGCCCCCCTGGGCCCCTGCGGATGGTTGATTCCGAGAATTGGAAATCGCCTCTCAGAGGGCCCAAGCAATGACGGGCCAAGATGGGTAGGGGGTTGCGGGTTGGGCAGATGGTGCTCCACGAAACCCCACTTGCCCTAGCCCGCAAGGCTACACGCAAACCCTGACCCCTGACTCATGGCCCCTCGAGCCCTCGGAATTAGCTAAGCCCACCCAGGGGCCTGATGGGCCATGGGCTTGGGCGAGGGGGGTTGTGTGCAACTTGACCAGCCTTGGCACATGGCCCCTCAGACCCCCTCGGTGGCATCTGTCTTTTTTTTATTTATTTTATTATATATTTTTGTTTCTCATTTTATTTTAATTTTATGTATTTAAAAAGATAATTTTTTTTATTGATTTTTTATTTTAATTTTCTTATTTTTTTAATTAAAAAAAAAAAATTAATCATTTTTTTTTATTTGTTTTTTAATTTTTTTATTTATTTATTTTGATGTTTAAAAAAAGTAATGTTTTTTTTTTTTTTTTTTTTTTTTTTTTTTTTTTAATTTTTTAATTTTTTTTTTTTTTAATTTTAATTTTTTTTTTGTAATTATGTTTTTTTGAAATTCTACGTATATATTTTTATTTCATTTAATTTTTTATATTTCTTATTCATTATTTTTTTTTTGTTTTTTTTTTTCATATCTTTTATTATATTTTTTTTTACATTTTTAGTTTGATTTTTTTTCTTTATTTTATGTTTTAATATATTTTTTATTTACTTTTATTATTTTAATTTTTTTTTTTTGGTTATAATTTTTGTTTTATTTTGTATTTTTCTTTTTTAGTTATTTATATACTTATTTATCATTTTGTTTTATTTATTTGATTCTGTAAAGTTCATCTTACTGGTCTAGAACAACAGAAACAAAAAGCATGAAGTTTTCCTTAGAGAAATTAGAGTATGAAAAGAAGTCTACCTCGAATATGTGGCAAACTTTATGTTCCTCGTCGTTTGTAAGCTCCAATTGTAGCTCCAAATGTTATAATTAGAACCTGCACACACGAGTAAACCAAGCAAAGGATCCACACCATCTATGTAGCATAATGTAACATCTATATTCAATGAATCAGCTTGGCATTGAAATACATCAGTGCAAAGATAACACAACAAATATAGAAAAATGATATAATCTTTGCATTAATAGAAATAGTAGTTGATTTTATGGATGTCTCCACAAGTTGACTTGTCCTTCCTTGTTACTAAGCTCAAGGAAGTAGCATGAGGGCGCAATCAATCTCCAAAATCCAACCCTGATGCTATGGATGACAACAAATTTATAAGGGAGGAGTGGTAGTTTAGGATTTACCACTATGGGCTTGAGATCCACATATGATGGGAGGATGAGCTCGGGGGATAAGAGATTAAGTGTCCAAGGTAGGATCATATAGGATTCAAGCTTCTTATCCATGGTAAATAGTTAAAACAACCTTTGGAAGCTTCTAGAAGATGAATATTTAGAATTCTTTTTAATTTTTCCTGAATTACTAGAAACAGCGCACCTGCAGAAGGGAGCAACTAGTGTTGATCAATGTTGGGGATAAAAACATTTATTTTGAGCAATTAATCCCATAAACTTAGACATTTTGGAAAGGTTGTGCTTAGGGCTTTGTGAAGGGATGATGACAACATGCTCATGGATGTTGATTGATCTGGCTTGTAGTCCTATTGACCAGATGTGACATAATGGACCATAGAAATTCATGTTGATCCTCGACTAGCAACCCAACTCCATTATGTGTCAATTTGATAGTTGATTTTAAATTTTTCGTTACAATGGATCAAGTCTGCCCCCATAATGTGTCAATTTTATGGATTATTTTTAAATTTTGATTGTAAAGGATCGAGTTCACCTATAGTGTGTGTCAATTTGATGGTTTATTTTTAAAATTTTGTTCCATTGTGTCAAGTTGTCTTAGACTAAGATTTTAAAATGGCTATACTTTTAGCATTTAAAAAGGAAATTACTCTTGGCATAATGACTCTTTCATTGAGGTGTTCATTTTTAAAGTTGTCTATTCATATAATATTTTCATAATTTCATGGTTGAAATATGTTTAAAACTTAAGGTTTTTTGTTGTCATAATCTTCGGTTTTAATTCCATGGTTGAAAAATCATCAAAATTTTAAGGGTTTTTTTAGTCATGATATTTTATCTTTAATGTTATGGTTGAAAACAATTATAAGTATTTTATCTTTAACACCGTGACTGAAAATTGTTTAAATTTTAAGTCTTTTCAAAGACATAATATTCTATGTTTAATGTCATGCCTAAAAATAGTTGGAATTTCAAGGTCTTTTGAAATCATGATATTTATCCTTAACATCATTGCTAAAAAATGTTGAAAATGTAACCCATAAAAAAAAGATGTTATTCCAGAATCAACACTTTTCGTTTTCATGGTGTTTTTTGCACCAAAAAAATTTGCTTTTATTGCCTTTTACTTCTATTTTTTTCATGTTTTGGGGGGATTTTTGGCTAGAGTTCTCGTTTTCAGTTTAGATTTCTCATTCGATAGTTTACTTTGTTTGCTACTACTATCATCAAATTCCTTCTAGTATCGATTAGAATTGCCCTTTCTATATGAATGGAAGTAGGATGAACTAGGTCATTAGAAAAATACTTCTACCTTTCTTGTATTATTATGCTCTTTAGCTGATTCAAGGTTACGTTGGAAATATCCATGACCATATCATCATCAGGAGGATACATTCCCATTTTATTGAATGAGATGTGGCCACCCGTAAGAGGAGGTGAAGGATGACTGCTAACTTGTTCTGTAATGGGAATAATGTTGGCCTATTGATTCTCCTCTTCCTACTCAACCTCCATGTCTTGGGCATGCATTTTCTCCTCAATTTCTTGTGTAAACTCTTCATCCTACTTTTTTCTACTTTCTTCATCTTCCAATTGTTTATGTTGTTCATCCTCATGTTGTTTTTCTCTCCCTTCTTCTTCTTCCATCTCTCTCAATTCTTCTTGTGCTTGCATATCTTCTCTTTCTTTCCTTTCTTTCTCCTCTTTCTGTATTCGTTCCTTCTCTAGCTTCAGTTCTTCCTCCTGCCTCTTTGCCTCTTCGTGTTGCTTCCTCTTTAATTATTCTTATTGTTTTATCCTCTTCTTTGCTACAATGGTCACTCTCAAAAGAATGGGATTTTCACTGAACTTTCAACTCTGCTCAGTTCCTTGGCTATACAAAACTTTCCTCTTATACATAATACTAATTGGAGTGGGAACTTATTATTTCTTTATTTCCTTAACAACATCCTACTCATGTAGTGTACTGGAAGGGCATGCCTCTTTTCATGGTGCACGTGGTGGGGAAGCATTATAACAATTCTTCATCTTCTCTTCCTCTATCCTATAATATGACTGATAAGTCCAGGAAAAATGCAACTTAGCATAGTGTCTTTTGCATACTCCTCTAGATCACACATGTGAAATATAATTTCATTGAACTTAAGGATTTTAATTTCTTCAACTTCTGCTTTTACGGCCTTTAATATATTGCACTCATAGGATCCCACTTGCAGAGGGAAGGAAGGTCTAGGTGCCTTCTTCTTTTTTCTATAGCAACTAAGAAAGACCTGTGTTGAGGTGATAGGAAACCTTTTGCATGACCACCTTATCAACCACATACCTTGGAAAAAGATGTCAAGATTTATGCAAAACAAATACCCTTGAGGTATGTGCCATCAGGTGAGGCAAATCAATCTGCTACTTCTGCCACTATCTTCATTGCCTCATGGGACATGCAAGGAGCTTCTTTCTCAAAGATCATTTGATACAAAACATTGAATAAGTGCTCAGCAAGTTTCTCATACATTCCCCTGTAATTGTACTCTAATAACAATTTGCAATACACATGGAAAAGGAGCTCTCTTGGGGTCCACCTCTAATCTAGACTCAGGAATTTATGGTGAGCACATATTCCATCGAATAAGTAGGCATACATGTAAAATTGTGGTTGCTTTCCTTTAGGTGAATGTTTTAGCTTATTCAAATTGATTTGTAGTTGTTGGGATAATATATGTGACTAATTGAATATCTTCCCTTCTATGACGATCAGATACAACATATAGATCTATCCTTTGGGTAAATAGTCAGTATTCCTTCATCCATATACCTGACAACACATATCCATCAAGTACTGGTAAATTATTCTAAGATATTTGGTCTTTTAAGTACTATTAGGCTTGTGGTAAAACTTTTTCGGTTCTTGCCACCATGACTTGATTACTTCTTTGGTATTCAGATAGCTCAAAGATGAACAGAACTAAGAATATAAGTGCTTCTCAAGATTGGGCAAGTTATAATATAAATGAATGTCATGTGGCTTATAAGAGGCAAGTTTCTACCCACCAACATTGTTCAAAACCATGTTCTTGGTGTCTAGGCCCTACAATATCCACTTAACAACATCAACACATGGTAGCACATGATACTTGCAGGTGGCTTTGTAGAATCATGATTGCTTGATGTTCTCATAGACTTCCAAATCTTCTAAATCTTCTGTAAACTCTGTTGAAGTGAATACATATTTGATAGTGATCCATGTGACAGTAAAGTCATTTTCAATGAAGCATTGGATATCTGATAAGATAGGAACTCCTTTCAAGTTACTATCAATGACCTCTTGAATACTACTCTATATGACCTCCTTGGATGATCCATTCTTTGGAGGCATGTTTTTGTTGGATGATAAAAGAATGATATGTATTTGACTACAATACCTAATGAACAAGATGCACTCATGGTGATATCAAGTTAGTTCTACAAGAGATCATCTAAAAAATTAGCTTAAAAGCAGAAGAAGAAAAAATCACTGCAAAAAGGGATTGTGAAATAATGGGCACAAGAGGGGCAGACTAAGCACTAGAAATGTGCATTATGCATCTTCCGAAGGAGGATTGCATGGTTTTGGTTTAAAAAGGAGTTGAATGTGGACTGGATCTACGAAATGCACAATTTATGTTAGGAGAGAGAGAGATCGGACTCCGCAGTTGTAGCTGGAAAGGATGCCTAATTGTTAGTTTTGATTACGTAGTGCATAGTTGGAAAGGTTAGTGACTATGCAATGCAGAGTTTCAACTGGCAGGATGGGGCCTCTACTGGAAGAGATTGTGCAATGTGCAGTTCAGAACAAAGAAAAGGTTGAAGATCGTGTAATATTTTTTCACAGAAGGGCAGACTCAGGATCTATGATTGAAGAGAGGAAGGGTGTGTATCATCTAAAGAAACATTCAAACTAGACACTAACATCAAACAAATAAGATAGTCAAAAGAGAAGGACATGCATGCTTAGATATATTGAACAACAATAATTACTAGTAGACAAAGAGACAAGGAATGTGATGCAACACTTGAAAAGAAGCTCAAAAGACTAAAATTACACTTGTATAATTTAATAATAATAGAAATGCCACTTTTTATAAGAAGAACGAGTCAGAATGACACTCACAAAAGCAAAAAATACAAAAGTGAAAGCAAAATCAATAAAAAGCGGCACTTAAGAAACCTAACCGAAAAAGAAGTTCAAATGGAATCCAAAGCTCCTTGTGCTCATGAGAGAGGTTAGAGATCCACTGACAAGTGTGAGAATAAGATTTAGGAACCTTTCTTATATAGATTAGCACTCATGACATTAGGGTTAGGGTTTTGGGTTCGCAAGCCTAAAACCAAGGAGCCACCTCTAGTTAATAGAAACGTGTGCCACAATGCTGGATAGGAATGCACACCTCCTATTTTATAGGAGTGCGTAGTTGAATAATTTTGGGGACTACACATTTCACTGGCTAAAGGAATTGCACAGTTCATAGTGACAAGGGACAACATAGTTTAGATTCTTAGTAGATTGGGTAATTTTCTCTCACAAGATTATTGCACAATTTTCTTTCATAGTCGTTGCATGCCTTAAAGATTACGTAGTTTAGTCTTACAGGGAGTTGTTTATTTTCCTGTGACAAAAGATTGAGAAATTTATCAAGGAAAAGCATGTAATCAATATCGATCAGGAAAGGGTTAGCTTATGCTCAAAAGGTGACCTTCTGGTCTCTAGACGTTCAGCAATTGCTATCGACAAGGCCTAATTGTAGTCATGAAAACACAATTAATGCATCACACGATTAACATCAAATAATAATTCATTGTGACACTTAACAAACAATAAGAACACTTGATGCCAATTGAAAGGATGGTTCTTACGGTCAAGTTAGGCTCCAAAATCAAAACATAAGAAAAATTTTGGAGGGGGGTTGTAATAGCTACAATAGCTCTCTAGTCTTATAAATCCTTCTATAAGTGACACCACTAAGTTGTTGTTCTTTGTGACTCATCAAATCTCTATCAAAATATTCCATTCAAACCTAACATTTGTCCAAGAACATGCTCTGATACCACTATAACATACCATCTTGAGATATGTCTAACTTTCTCCTTTAATTTTGAGTTTTTACTAAGTTTTTTAGTGATATATTTTGTCAAACAGTTTGATGACACATTGTTGTAGGTGCATTTTTGTGTACTTTATTCAATATAATACATAATGTCAAATGAAATCAAGAGAAACACTTGAAGCAAATAATATATCATTCAAATAACACCTAATACTGATACAATATATTGATATAAGCATATGAGAAATGAAGCTTCAGATTTATGCATTGTTCAAGGAACCTGAGTACATTTTAGCCTACAAATGAAATTGGTTTTCTTTAGCAGTATAAGCACATCTTCAAAAAACTAGTTGACCCATTTCTAGTAGTTATTTTACTCCCCTGATTAGAAAGCATCTCCCACATAATACTGTGAGTAGGTGTATCAACTTGTCCAACAATCAATTCAAAAACTCATGGCCTCCTTCAACACTTATACGCTCAACAAATGGGCAAAAAACTAAGACACGCCATGTTCAACAACTTCTACAGGCGTACACAAGTGAACTCGACCCCCAAACTATACTAAAACCATTGTAAACTTGATTTCCTTTGAGATAGAACTCATCCAACAAAAGGAAGCACACCCAGAATTTGAATGTGGAACCTTTAGCACACAATATAAGAGGAACTCAACCCCCTAAGCAAGGATAAACAAGTTTATTCATAATAATGAGGATTTGGGTTCTCCTTTAGCTAATTTGACCCATTGATAGATGGTTGTCATTGCCCCTCAAGAGATGCTTGAAAATTCAATCCATTCCTCCATGAAACTTGACCCATACTTAGCTTGATAGCTCAGCATGTTAAGCTACATGAAAAAATTAATATTAAAAGATAAAATCAACCAATAACACCTTCACCTCCTTTATCTTCTTTGAATATTCTTCCTCAATGAAGCATAATGGAGAAATTTGAGTGATCTCGCTCTCAAACTAGTCAAGGTATATGGTTTCAACACTGAAACTAGCAATCTGCAAGTAGGGTTTCCAAAACCCTAGACTCTCCTCCAAGAGATTTCCAAAATTTTTACTTTTTTTTTTTCAAATGGAAAAAGACTAGAATGAGGAGACATTCCTCATTTTCCCTTTTTTATAACTTATCTACCACTTTTGCCACATTTTACCTTTTTATTTTTATAAAGTCACTTTAGTGGTTTTTCACTTTATAAATTAAAAGTGACTCTTCAATAACCTAGGACATGTCCCCCTTTTTTTCACTTTAGCATTTATAATGTTTTTCCTAGGTGAATCATTTTCCTTTAGTTTATTTTCCCCCCACCCTAACCTACATGAACTTTATTTTGCTAGCAGAAGTCTCACATGTCTCCTAAGTGGTTAGGATCATTACACATAGAATCTAAATCCATGATCAAATATTTAGAATATAAATATGAATTACAAATGTTGAACAAGGACATATTCCCTATTATTACCTTTCGCATGAGGATGACCACCATAAGCTTAAGATAGGGTGGGCCAAAGACTCTATAGTTTTCCCTATTTATTGGTTTATATAAGCGAAGATGACCACATTAATAATATTGATAATGTTAAATCTTATATACCTATGTAATTTAAATATAATACTTAGAATGGGGTGATAGTTGTAAAGGGGTTATATTTGATATCAAAAGAAATATGCTAAAACCTGATGCTTTGGGGATATGAATTGCTACAAAAAAAAAACATAGAATCCTTTAATTAAAAATGATGTAAGTCATTTTCAATATCCAAGTCATGGTTGGATTGATGTACTATTTCTTACTAGTCTTTATTTTTATTTATGAAATGAATTAACCATTTCTCATTTTCTTCCTTAGGAAAATCAATAAGGTTGTTGAAGTCGCGACACCATATAATATTTAATACATCAACATGTTCTTGCATTATCCATAATTAAATTAGGACCCTCCAAATATTTAGTCATATAAATTAATTTAAAGAACGAGTCACTTCTTCCTGTGTTGATGTTCTTACATCTAAAGATCATTTCTTTAAGTGTGTGAATTATTTCCATCCAACAAGCTAATATCTGCTTCATTCTATTATGGGATGGTAGATTTTAATCTCTCCTTTAGGCTTTGTTCATATGTGACACTTTAGTGATAAAGGTAGATTGTAGATTATATTCACTCCTTTAGATTTCTTTATAAAATAGTTCATCATTCTCCAAATCTTTTTGCAAAAAAATTATAAAAAAATTAATCCTCAAAACCAAATTGTTTGAAGTAATATGTATTTCTCATACTTCTAGGATTATCACAATCCATATAATATTATATAATATATATATATAGAGATCGAGAGAGAGAGAGAGAGAATTCACTTGGCGCACTCAGTAATTTCAAAAAACAGTCGCACGATTCACCTTGATAGAATTATATACTATATATATAGTTATATTATAATATATATCTATATATTATGAAGTACATCCACAGCACAATCGGTAACTTAGTAGAAACGATTGCCACTATTCCACCTGATAGAACCAATATTTCATAAATGTCACAATGGCCAACATGTCTCTAGAGACTTGAACCCACACTACTTGGGACATAAATCGTGAATCATACTACCTAAGCTAAGTTCCTTTGACAACAATCCTTTATTAATATTAACAACCACATATTAAAAGATTCCCATTAATAATCTTGAAGCTCCCCTTATTTGCAACTTTCTTTTTGGTGTGTATCCAGAGATATGGCTTTGCTTAATAACAGGTTCAATGAACAATGAATTGTGTAATAAAGTCATATATATAACTCCTTAATTCTCCTTTTCAACATTATATTTTCCATTTCTTATTTAGATATTGAATAGGCAAGTGCATCTCTAGTTGCTTGATGAAATTCAAATACTTTGGAGGCTTTAATTCCTTTAATATCAATTTTCAAATTTGTTTTTTCAACAATTTGTTTGTTCCTCAAGTTGATTTTTTAAATTGAATTTTTGTGCCACTACAACTCAATACGGAGGAGATGTTGTAGTGGACTCATGAATAGGGTGTTATATTCAAAAATTAAATTAAAAGAAAAAATGTTGATTCTGTTTACATTACATACATTATAGGGAATTGTCATAATGAAGTATTATATCAAAAAATAATAAAAACAAATATTAGCTATTAATAATATTAAAAAATAAAAAATTATAAAGTATATAAAACAAAATACAGTTAAAATAAAATCATAGATATATTGCATTCAATTGTGATCTTGCAACTTTGCTTTTATTAATAAAACTTAGAGAATTTAGGAATTTTTTTAAAGAACATACTATTGTTGTATATTAAGAGCATTTAACATTTATTAGTTCAGTCAATTATATATTAAAAATTTAAAAGCATTTACATAAATTCTATATATGGTTATATTTATTTATTTAACATATTCTTATTATTAATATATTTTTAAATAGATTATATTTTTTATTTACATTGTCACTTTTTTACTCTATTCACCATTCAATTTTTTAAACATTTGTATCATCTCCCAAAACATTTATGACCTGGTATGAATCGTTTCTAGACTCACTAGTGTGCCAGAATAGGTGAATTTTTAATCATATAAATATTCCCAACCTATTATGGTACATGGTAATGAATCAATTTCTAGACTTCACGTAGTGTGCCAGAGTAAGTAGTTTAATTATAAAGAAATTTACAATTACCACCCTAATCAAAATATGTCAAACTGATATGAAAAAAAACATTTGTTGCTTTAAATATTTCTACTATTTATAGATATGTGTTTTTTTGTTTGAATGAAAGTAACCATATGAATGCTTTCTTAGATCTTCTATTATCTGGAGAGGTTTTTGAGGAGACATTGCTTTCCTAACTTATTACATTTTAACTTATTACTTAGATCTTTGATTCCTTAATTGAGTGAGATGTTTGTTTAGATATTTCATTCACGATTTGCAAAGGTTTTGAGGAAGCATTGTTTTCATAACTTAAAGAACTTATTATCCAATTATATTTTAAATTATAAAATAGGTTTATAATTATTGAAACCAAAATTATGGTAAAAATGAGGAAATGTTTTTAAGCAATATATATGGTGTTTTTATGGCATAAAAAGGCTGAATATTGTTTTAATTTGAAAAACATTGGGCTTTTATAATCTGAGAAATGGGAAATGGTCCAATAATTTAGATGTTTTCTTCGATCTTTGATTCTCTAATTGATTTGACTTTTCAGATTTCTATCTGTATTTCATTTTGCTACGCCTGTGAAAAAAAGATTTTTTCACAATTTGCGGATAACGTTTGGGAGAGGAATGCTTTCATAATTTAGAAACTATTATAAAAATTATATTTTTAAAATTATAAATAAAATCTAGTATATATATATATATATATATATATTTATATATATATATATAAGTGTGGGTAATTCACATTTTCACAATTATGATATTTAAAGATTTTGAGGGTTTAAATTTAATAATAAATTATAGTTAAATCTTAGTTATAATAAATTTTCCCCATATATATATATAATGTTTAATTTTTTAAATTATAAAATATGTTAAGAAAATTATATATTTATATTTATATATATAATTATATATATATATATATATATATATATATATATATATAATTGACGATTTTATTGTTGTTGAAGTTGATCGACAAATGAATTTTGACTTTTGTGATTATTGCCAAAAACATGTCTCAATAAATTTGATATTGATATTATAAGAAGTCTTAATTCAAAGATTTTAATAGAGTTAAAAATAAGATATATATTATATATATATATATAATATCTTATAGATATATATTATATATAATATATATTATATATATATATATTATATATATATATTATATCATATTTCTTAACCATTGTTAATTAAAAAAAATTTATTTTAGTAATAAATATATAAAAAATGAAATCAATTTGACGGCCCCAGCTTATGTTTAGGTCCAAAAAGCTCAACTATGAAAATGTTTCATTCTAGTTAGAGTGTGCTATGAAATGAGGCATGTAATGGAAAACTACCCCATGCGTCATAGCAACAAGGATTGGAAAAAATATTGAAGGTATAAATGGTAGGAAGGAGCTTAAGGTGATCACTATAAGGCACAAAGAGGAAGAGTCTCAGGATAAGACAAAACTAGGAGATAAATCGGAAACAGATACTGCCAAATAAAATGCATCAGAGGAAACAAAATTCAATCAGGAAAAATCGCATGCTAGTGAAGATTCTTTGGACTCAGTGAAAGTGGAAAAGCAACAAACCCTGGTGGAAAATGGATCCCCTCCGGAAACCACAAGGAATAACACTGGAAAGGAAACTTGTTGTGTAGATTAAGAGGATGAGAAAAAAGTCAAGAACACCAACATGCACTTGCCGAAGAATGACCCATCGAAATATGTAGAAAACATGGGTTGGAATTAAGTTGGGAAGAAAGGAAAAAGTATTTCTCCAAGAAAAATAAGAAGTTAGACTAAATCAAAGCAAAATAGTGAGAATGGAATGTAAATGTGTCTCGATATTGGGGTTTTTTGCAAAAAAAATATATGGAAAGGGATTGGAATTTTTGCGTCATGGGGAACTTGCTTAAAGATTTGGATTTAGCTTTCATGCTCAATTTCAAACCTACAAGGAAGATTAGAAGATGTAAAGGTTCTAACCTTATAATCCATATTTTTTTAATAATACAAATCTCTACTCATATCATATTATATATATATAAACTTAATACTTATAGTAAACTCTATTTATATATGTGATCTATGCATATACATATGACAATAAAATTAATTCAACATTATGTGTGCGCATGTGTTAAAGAAAAATTCATGCAGATATCTATGTAGCTCTATCTATTAGGAGGGTTTTAGTTGGATAAAAAATAGGGACATATATTATATTATATATATATATATATATATATATATATATATATATTATATATGTGTGGTGTTGTGAATTTATATACCATATAAAAATATTATAGAAAACCAACATAGATCCAACTTAACATTAGATTTATAGAGGGATCAAAACTCAAGGTACAAATGTTTCCTCAAGTTTTGTACTCAAAAAGATGTTTGCGCCTTAAGAGATTTGATCCCTCTAAGTGCCTAAATGATCTATGATAAGTGCGTAATTGATCTGTGATAAGAATGGATTTGTGTTGGTCTTAGGAATTTTGTCATACATTTCATGATGCGATGTGAGTGATTCATCCTCAAAATCAAAAAGGTCTTCTTGAGCAAATTCCTCTGCAATAGACTGGCCTTCAAGCAATTGTTTTCATCGGATCTAGTATTTCAACAATTTCATAAAGATCATCAATTTTCATTACTTGAACATTAATTTCCTTTGATAATTATTTAGTGTTTCCTTCAATAATGTTCCTCTTCCTTATTGAATTTATTGCAGTAGTATGAGTCTTTTTCAAAATATGTTTAGGGTGATTACCATCACTAACCTCTTTAGCACTACCACTAAGATTTGTCTCGGTTCCTTCTCTCTATATTGACTTTTAACATGTGATGTAGAAGTACTTCTCTGAGATTGTTGTGGACTGGATCCAACACTTAACATAATTCCCATGTTGTTTGTATTGTTTATTCGAATTGTGCAAAACATTTACATCTTCATGAACTACCCGAGGAATATCAGGTAAACCCTGATTATTACCCTCACCTTCTACATGTGTATACTGGAAAAGTGCATTGTATATAAGATAAGTAAGATGAGCCAAGAAAACGATCTCATAGTTAAAACCATCAACCACTTATAATTCATTTAAATTGAACATTTCCAACTAAGCAACATACCCATCAAATGAGAAATACTTCGAATCTGCATAAGTTGCCAAATTTGATAGGTGTTGGTATGAACTATTTCTTCCTTTCTCATTAAAGAAATGTGTTTCTATTATAGACAAACTTCCACCAAGAAAAAATTATCACATACATATATTGGAAGCACAAAGGGATTCCATTCAAACCTGTATTGAGCCTAAATTCAATTTGCAATGATTCAAGTTTTTGACTAGATTTCCAAGTAAGATTTCCATAATGGATGACTCCATCAATTGAATAGAATTCACAAACTAGGAATGAAAATGGGAATTCATCTTTGTTTATTGAAGGAAGGGAAGCTAAAGGGAATTTTTTACATGTAAATTTGGTATATAACCTGGAAATTGGGCTCTTCAAGAATGGTTTGTCGATTAAACTCTTGTAATGATCATACCACATGCTCCTAGAAAATTGGCTTGCTAAATAGATTGCCTATGTTGTACGATGTAAATCGGTCCAAAATTGCAATCGCAGATCATTCTCCCTACTCCACAGAAGCAAAGGGGTGTCAAAAGTTTATTAGGGTTAGTCGGATATTATAGGAGATTTATAAAAGATTTCAACAAGGTAGCCTCTCCTTTATTTGGATTATTGGCCAAAGACTCCAAATTTTTATGGTCAGAAAGCTACCAAGAGACCCTTGAAGCCCTAAAGAACAAATTGACTACTACACCTATTCTTTTAGGCTCAAATTGGGCTCTTCATTTTCACATTCATGTCGATGGCTCTCACAAAGCTATAGGAGCAGCTCTAGGCCATAAAGATGACAAGCTACCTTATGCCATTTACTTCATCAGCAAGAATTTGTCGAAAGAAGAGTTAAACTACATAGTAACTGAAAAATTTCTCCTAGTTGTTGTCCATTCATTGAATAAATTTAGGCATTACATTACTGGTTACCAAAAATTTTTACATACCGACCATGCTGCAATTAAATATTTGATGAACAAACCTGATGTAAATGCCCAGATTATTAGATGGTTACTTTTATTGCAATAATTTGATCTAACTATTATTGATAAACCTAACAAAGAGAATGTAGTTTCAAATTTTTTATCCATATTGACTTTCTCTGCAGGTGAGGAAAGAATGGTTGATGATCAGCTACCAAATGAACATTTATTCGCCATTTCAATTCTCTATCCATTGTTTGCTGAGATAGAAAACTACTTGGTATCTGCATTGTTCCCTCCAAATTTGTCCTCCAAGGAAAAGTGCAGAATCATAAGAAAAAGCACCACATTCACTTGGATTGGGGGAAATCTCTTCAAGACGGGTCCAAATCAAATTCTGAGAAGATGTGTCATGGAGGAGGATGTTTTTGACATCCTTCCACACTGTCATGATGGACCTTGTGGAGGTCACTTTGTAGCCAAAAGAATAGCATTCAAGGTACTACAAGATGGCTATTATTGGCCCACTCTCCACCAAGATGTAAAAAGGTATACCAGTCAGTGTGATGAGTGCCAAAGGATGCGGAAGCCTACCCCTAGGGATGAAATGCCTCTGCAACTTCAAGTGACTTTCGATCCATTTGACAAGTGGGGAATGGATTTCATCATGCCCATTGACCCTCCATCCAGAAAGATGAAGTACATCATTGTGTGCACCAACTACCTAACAAAGTGGGCTGAAGCCAAAGCTATCAAGGCAACCACAGGCAAAAAAAAAAAAAGTGGTTGAATTCTTGAGGGAGAATGTGTTTTATATGTTTGGATACCCTAGAGAGTTAGTCACTGATCAAGGGAAGAATGTGTTTTATATGTTTGGATACCCTAGAGAGTTGGTCACTGATCAAGGGAATCAATTTACATCCCACAAGATTGAAAATATGTTAAACCAACATAAGATCAAGCACAGACAGTTCACTCCTTACCACCCACAGGCTAATGGGCAAGTGGAAATCACTAACCGAGCATTGGAAATAATTTTGACCAAAGAGATTAGTAGCAGCAGAAAGGATTGGGCATATAGACTAGTGGAGGCCACCTGGGCCTACAACACCACTTGGAATACCACCACTGGTGTCACTCCTTATGATCTAGCTTATGGGAAGAAAGCCTTGTTTTCCATTGAATTTGAATACAACACCTTAAGGATGGTAGCACAACTGGATCTAGATGTCACAAGGGCACAACAAGAAATATTTCTCTAGCTAAATGGGTTAGATGAATTTAGGATGTAGGCTCTCCTGCACAGAAAAGTGACTCAAGTACAAAGGAAAATATGGCATGACAGAAATATCAAGGACAAACTATTTCAAGAAGGCGATTGGGCCTTGCTATATGAATCCCAGTACAAAGATTTCAAATGCAAGTTAATGACTAGATGGTTGGGACCATATGAGATATAAAAGTGTCTTGATAATGGTGTTGTTCAAATAAGAACCATCAGTGCAGAAGGTATCCCTTTGCTTGTCAATGGGTATAGGTTAAAAGTCTACAAAAAGCCCTTATCAAAGCGAGAATTCATCAATAGCATCAACAAGGAAGTGATGGTGATTGAAGAAGTCTCAGCTTCTACCTCACCAAATTCTAAAAAAAAAGAGAGAAAAAATAAAGAGACCCAAGTGAAAACCTCCATGAGGCACCTGAGTCCAACACATACAGAGGACAACGGGTCCTAAAAAACTATGTTTTACTTCATCCATCTCATCTCCTCCATAATCCCCATGTTCTTCCATCCATACTCAACTCTAGATTCCAATTCCAAGTAGTTTTGTATTTACTACTCGATTCCCTATAATACTACAGGAGTTTATGTAGGTATTGCAGGAGGTCTTGAAAAAGTAAAAGAAGTGCAGTCCATTGGAAATATGGTGACACAAGCCTGTTTTGGAATATGAAAAGAGCCATTGACCTCACCACACCTCATCCAACACCCTTCATGACCATGTCACCCCTGTGTCCATCAAAAAAATAAAGTTAGAAAATATTAAAAAAATAAAACATCAAAAAGAGGCATGCCAACAGTAGCCTACCTCAATTGCCACTCCATAACCACATCTTCCATTCATTCCAATACCCATTCAACCTTAGAGCAAAGAAAAGATGTGGAAATTCAAGAAAAAGGTAGCTACAGGACATCCTATAGACATCCTGTAGGAAATCCTGTAGCAGCCTATTCCACAAAAAATGCCACAGCAACTCCAACCCACCTTTAGCACAAGGACTACAGGAATAAGGAAGCTACTCCAGAGCTTAGTTGTAGTAAGAAGCCCAACAACAACAAAAGCCAACACCTGTACATCATCAAAGGAACAAATCATCAACAAAAGAAGAAGAAAAAAACGCAGTCGAAGAATATGTAACTAGATCAAGAACAACAAATTAACACCACTCTCCAGCATGCATCGGCAAGGCAAAGGACCAACAAGTATGTCATCTCACCAATACTCCCTCATAGGTATGAATATGATTAAACTGTAGGAATATGGAGGAAGTTGATTTTATAAGCGAAGGTGGTCAGTTAACTTGGCCACCCTCGATCAGATAATGAGAAAAAAAAGGGTTAGTCAACTACACGTGGCAAGGTCACATCAAAAAAGGGGAATGAATAAAAAAAGAGGTTAAGTTACGGTGAATAGAAGTGGGAGGTGATTACGAGGAAAGGTGATAGATGAACTTGTAGTGGGACCAATGGTCTAAAAGGAGGTATTCGTACTCATCCAGCCAGCACATCACCCAACGAAATCATCCACAAATATAAATAATCACTAATTCCCATGCGAAGTATTGGTTATTTCAAAAATTTGAAGGCATAGGCAACCTCGAGGAGTCATCAAAGGAAAAGTTACTCTCAGCCTCCCTGCAGTCAACACCTACAGGAACAGTCAGCACCTACAACAAAAAAAAGAGCACCTATAGGAAACTACAAGAAAGCTACAAGATACAGGGAGAATTATCACACATAATTGTAAGTGGACATCGAGGGCAATCAATTCAATATTTCTCATCACCAGAGCATAGCAAAGGAATGTAGGTGCCAAACCTTCTATGTTTCTCATTTGTAGAAAAAAACAGGAATAAATCCTCATTTCTTTAAAGTATTTGCAGTACACATAAAGGTAGATAGATTTTGTGAAGTTAAATGAAGGATAAACTTTGAAACCTGATCACCTACAAAAGTTATTAAAAATATCCACCCAAACCTCATTTAGACAAAAATTACCAAAAAAAATAACAAGAGGTTTCAACAAAAGAGAGCCCACCAACACAACTAGAATACACTAGCATCCTCCTGTGGTAGAAATCTTTACAAGGCATCAATGGATGGGGTTCTTTGAGCTATTGAGGGGATACGATGATAGTGTGGCTAGAGAATTTGCAATGTCATTAATACCTCTCATTATAGCTAGTGCCACTGCTGTAGTGAAGGGTTTGTCAGTAGCAATTACCCCTGAGAGTATTAGTAGGATAACTACACTCCCCCTAGGGTTGTAGTGGAGAAAAGAGGACAAGACTGACAACACTCTTTCCAAGAAAGGTTTTTTCTTGGAAGGAGAAGAACCAATTTAAGACAAGAATGGGGTTGGAAGGGAAAGCATTCCATATCCTTGGAATGAAGTAAGATACCACATCATCAAGTATATTTTCTGTGAAGGAAGATACAGTGTAGTGTATGGATACCATTTTAGACTCCTCCATGAACTAATATTTGGAGAGGAGACACCTCCTCATAACAGACTTAGTGTACCTTATTACAATCAATAATAGACATGAGCATCAAGGTACAAGAAGGGAAACATCAGCAACTAGTACATCATGGGTTGATCAAACTCATCCTAGAAGATGCTCTAAACAATTTAAGAATCCCTATTGCATGGTAAACATTTGCAGACATGCAGGAAGAAGGTGCAATTCGAGCCATTGAGTATGACAGAAGCCCTACTCCTAGTGAGGGAGAAGAAGGAAGATAAGATGAGGGAGAATAAGAAAGAGAGGATGAGGGAGAAGAAGAAAATGAGGATGAAAAAGAATATGAAAAAGAAGAAGAAAAAGAAGAAAAAAAAGAAGAAGAAAAAGAGGATGAAAAAGAGGGTGAAGTACAAAAGGATGAAGAAAACTATGAAAAACAGAGTAATGATGAAGAAGAATCACCAAGGGTGTCTCCAGAGCCTACAGAGAAGGCAGCAGAAGCTTCTCTAACTACCCTAAGTACACTTGAAAAATCAAAGGGAAAGAGACAGAGGCAAACTCCCCTTTACTTCAAGACAAGGAAGAGAACTTGGATTAAATAAGTGATACCTCCAACCACTACCAAGATTCCAATTGTAATAGATGACTCACCAAAACAATAATAGAAAGTAGGACCTCTAGGGAAGAAGGAAGAAGAAGAAACATCAAAACAAGCTTCTCCTAAGTCACCAATCACCTATGCTAGGAGACCTCTCACCAGGTTTCCTCAACAAAAGGGAAAGGTCTCCTACAGGAAACACAGTCAGAACTACAGGAAGCAAAAATGGTTCTACAGGAAACCCTATCAAAGTTGCAGGAAACACAGAAAAAAGATCAGGAAAGGATGCAAAGGAAGAGGGAAGGAAAAGAGGTAGAAATTACTCAAGAAACAATAGAGGAAGAGTCCCAGGAGCTGAAGGAGCCTAACCCATAGCCAAACCTTAGCTCCTACTACATATACATTGAAGGAGGTAGGGTGATACCACAAAAAATTTCCATTCCTATATTCTTTGAACTTTAAAAAGAGAGAGCAAGGACACGTCGGCAAATGCAAATTGCTAAATCAAAAGGGGTGGAGGATGTAGGCCACATGGAAGAGATGCTACAAGAAATGGGCAGAGAATTAAGTAGCAAAAGAGACAGGGAAACAATGATGAAATCTCAATTAGAGGCTGAGAACACATCGCTAAGAAAGCAGCTACATGGAAAGGAAGACCAATTGGAAACTATGGAAAGTTTACTCATGGAGTCAATTCAATGCAGCATGCCAACAAAGTCATATCCCTTATACCTCAAAGAACAATGGCTACAATTTTAGATAAAAACCCTAGCACAAAGAGGAACTATGCCTTTCCAATACTACAAGAAATTCAATGATCTCAGTGACCAAAGCACCCTGGAGGATAGAGCAAAGATATCTAAATCCTAACTACACAATTTTGCTCTGACAGATTTAAATGTCTGGGACCCCAATCCAAAGCTAGGGGGCTTACATTAATGGCCTTGGCATCTTGGATCAGTGATGAGGAAGCCATAGCTATAGAAATGAAAAGGGTATTGGAAAGAGAGGAAGAAAAACCCCATTTCATCATAGCAAAACAACCTAATTCAGTGGTTTCCATCAATGCTCACAACCTCATTGCAAATTATCCCAAGCTTGCACGATGATACGTTGTTGTATAGGAAGAAGTAATCACTCATTTTGAAGACATGTTGAGATTGCTAGAAGACGAGATCTAGCAAGCGTACCAAAGGAGGTGGAACACCCTACCCTACAACCTAAAGATCAAAGAATATCATTCTCCTGATAGAATGAGGAATGCACTAGAAAGAGTCCCAGTGTACAAGAAAACATTATAGAGACTCAAAGTCAACTAGATTGGATTGAAACTAAACCCACCATTGATTTTAGGTATGTTAGAGGGGATAAGGGAAGAAGAAGAAAGAAGGCAATGGGAAGAGATAGAGAGGAATGCAGGGTTTTATCCATAATAGGAAGAGACTATAGCAGAAGCCTGGAATTTCAAGGAGGCCGCCAAAGCAATGAAAGACATGACCATAGATTGAGTTTCTCAGAGGATGAGCAACATTTTCAATAGGGGGTGATGATGAGGCTCATCAATGGGTAAATTATATGGACCTTAATGCACCTCTAGCTTACTAAAATCAACTTTTCTCATAATTCTTTACATGTTTAATTATATTTTTCTTAATGAGGAGTGTAAAGATGAGATGTCATGGCTAGTGGTCTAATGTGCATTGATTGCAAGTTTTGGAGCAAGTTTTGGCTAATTAAAGTACAGGAACTTGAATGAAGACAAGCAAGAGGGATTCTAGGAGATAGGATATCCCTCCTTAACTCCTCACTCACTCGAAGATTCCTTAATCAAATCTCATCAGCTCGAAGTTGCAAGCAGCCAAGTCATGAGGTTCATTGGCATCCAAGCCAGTGATAGTGGAAGACCAGTTGATCTCGAGATTGGGAGCCAAGGCTCCCTAAATTTAAGGAAGTTGTTGGTAAATTCAGTTTTATAAATCAAGAGGCCTAGAGCCTCATTAGGATTCAGATTTTTGTGCAAGATTGCTAGGCAAGATTTTCCAGTTGAAGCATTGTAACCAAGCCCTCTTGTGTATTTCTAAAATTTTAATGAAAATGAGCAACATTCCCTTGATCCGGCACTAAGTTGACTTAGAGGGATGAAGCTCTTGGGTTAGGGCCCAACCCTAGTAGTAGAGGTTCTTCTTGTCTTATTTGTATGCTTATATTATGATCATAGTTAGTTACTAAACTGATTTTGGTGTTGTTAATTTGAAAGTATTGCTAGGGTTAATTACTTTGCTTCCATTTGGGGATAGTTCTAACGGTAGTGTTGTAGTGATAAGAAGATATTTTGTTGGCTACGTGGGGCCTGACCTAGGTTTAGCAGTGAGTTTACCTAAGCAAATCCTAGTACTACTGGCCCTTTTGGCAACAGTCCGTGGAGCACGGACTGAGGTCTCACCTGAAGTAGTATGGAGGGTGTTGGAATCAAGTTTCCGCACCCTGGGGATGTCTGATATGGGTGATAGGTAGGTGATTCAACCTTCACGCTTACTAGATTATGCACACCAGTGGGCTCCTTGCGTCCTGGGCGACTGCCTTTGCGCAGATCCAACGTCAATGCGACCAATATTAATTACCCAAGTATTCCTTAATTAGGTTCTGTTCATTAGTTACTTAGAAAGTTTTCATACATAAACACACATACTAGTGCGCGCATATAGATAAACAGATACCATTAATGTTGAACATCAAAATAAAGATCTACAAAACAGATGTACAATATGCCGAGTCAACTTATCTTTATTAATGATCTTGTTCAAGTTTAGTTCAATACAGACCCGACTCCGCCCTGTGCACTCAGCTGTGGACTCTACTAGGCCTCTACACACTCAGTTGCAGAGCCTTTACCTACTACTATGACCCAATACCTTCAAATCTACTTCTATCCTCTAACCATGCATTCGCATCTATCTATTACCTCCTTGCCAAAAGCTACTCATACTATCTTTACACTTAGAGCCTCACTCTATTTATACAATCCCATGGTCTGCGGACCATGGGTAGGCCGACACAACTTACATTCAATTACATTATTTTAGGGCAGACAACCATATGACTCATCCTAAACTTTCGCGCTCCGCGCCCGCATTTCATGAGGTCTTTACATTACATTAACCAAAACTCGGGCTTTAATCCCCCAAAAACATGCTATGGGGGGATCCGCTGCCCAACAGGCCCCCAACGTAATCATCCTAACTCATCTCGAGTCACTCTGCTAATGCAGCGATATTAGCGTGAAGTTCATCCAGGAGGTCGCACACAACTTGGGTGTCCACAACACACTATTCGGTTGTCTGATGTATCTGTTGTACACGTAGCTTTGAACTTCATGAGCAGGGTCACCTTCCTGTCCAACCATATATAGTTCCTACATCTATGCTAGCTTCCCTTCAATGGTAGTTGTAATTATGAATGCTTCATCGATCCATGGTTGGATGCGTTCTTTAAGCAAGGCTTCTTTTTGGCATGCGGTGTCTAATTGGTCCTTCAGTGCCCTTGCCTGCTATAGTCTAGCGAGTCATTGAGTAAGGACAATCGTCTGCACAGTGCCCCAAACACTGTCATACTCTTGCTACAACTCGTGCGCCTCAGTCTCTAGGTGCTACAGAATTGGGTCTTCCTGTAGGTGCATAAGCATGGTGAGTGCTTGCTCCAACAGCCCAATGCAATCCTGTGTTTCCTAGCCAATTTGTTCCAACCCCATTTGGATATCGCAGGTGCACTACTCTCTAACTTCTCGGGGCGTGGAGGGTTGCGCCTTCAAGTTCAGCTTGGCGATCTGCAAGTTCAGCTCCAACTGAACCTTTTTCATTTCCTCCCAGTCCTCGCGGACTACGGCTACCAATCTATATACCTGTTCTACTGATGGGAGCTCTACTAGCATGACCAACTCTAGAATGCTCCTGCATGCATCTTCTATAGCCTATTCCAGTCCACAAGCCTACATAACCAACTCATCTCGCTGGATGTTGAGTTGGTCTGTGTTGATTTTCTGTTCATGCAAGACCCGGATCGCTCAGCCTTCCCGAGTGTGGAGCTCTACGATGACCCCATCCTACAGTTGGTATAGAATTTTGTGTGGCAGGGTGGCTAAGTTCAAGCCGATGCCTTTCATGCTTCTCATCGCAGCCCAGTCACCCTCGCTTGTTGTTGCTAATGCACCTTTGGGCAAGACGAAGTTGTTGCCCATACGGGCACACATGTTTGTTTGGCCTTGGAGGTTCCTGCTGCAACAGACTGGGCCATTGTGCCTATTTGGGGGTGTTGTGCATGTAAACCTTGTAGTTTCATGTTGAGCGCCCCCGACACAGTGTTTTCCTCCATCCGCAATCCCGAGAGCACGTCCTTTGTAACCTCATGAATCGTTTCGTTGATATCCAGTAGATCACCTTTTGTGAGCGTGATCGGGTCAATAGACGTCTTTGTGGCTTTTCTCTTCTTTCGGGGAGCTGTTTTCTCAGGGCCACACGATCACTTGAGTTGGGTCAATGCAGAACCGAGGACTGCGCGTTCCTCGGTCTTGTCCCCTTCCCCAGTCTGCTGCCCCATGGACATCCCCTGGCCCTCCTCGGGCTCTCTGGTTGGTGCGGTTGTGGTCTCTGTCATTTGCGCTACTACTGCTACATCTGTAGCCTTCTACTGTATGGCTACTTTTTGTTCTTGGTGCCTCTTCTCAGCAGTTGCGACCTTCTCCATTTCTGCCAAGTCTGGGGTGCGCCACTCCAGAGACCATGACTCCATTACAGGTTATACAGGTTATGCATATCCGCCTTGAATTCTACCACACTTTGCAAGATGTTATGAACCGTAGGGGACAAGCGTGGCCTACAGTTAATCCATGTTCGGATGCTTGCCTCCACGAACACCCATAAAACCTTTATCTCACAAATATTCTGCGCATATTTTGTAGCCCAGAGTGAGGTGTACCTCGTGGCTTTAGGTAGGTCATCCTCAATAGTGGGAAACTGGTTGTCCTCTAGCAACTCCCCTACAATGAATAGGATGGATAAGAGCAACCACACATAGTGGAAGGTATTACCCTACTCCAAGGCCTCCCTATAGTTCGTCAAGAACTTGTCATAGAGGAACTGCGTCTTATTGCTCTACTAATGCAATCACAGACATTGGTACTTCGTCGGTGCGACATTTCCTCATTAGCTTGCCGGCCAGTAGTTGGGTGGCTATGTGCACCCCTTGGTCTTTAATGCTTGCTATTGCATACCCCCACTTTCTCTTTCCTAGTTTATACTTGGCCTTCATAGCTTCTGCGAGGGCCAAGTTGCTGCTTTTTCCTACTATGGCCGCGAGGTCATTTCCTTTGACTGGAAATCGATAAATTTGGTGAATTAGATCGATCATGATGGGAATCGGCTCCTCTAGCCAAAGATACCCATCATGCACTAGGCACAGCAGCTACTTGATGAAAAAAATGATGATGGGTGTGTGGTGGTAGTGGGGTATCCATCACAGATGGAGTAACCCAACCCTCTCCACACCGCGCAACCATTTCTGCTTCATTAACCTCTCCACGGCCAACTGTGGGAACTTCTCGCTATCTGCGAGGTCCTAATCTTCAAACTTCATAGTAGGTACTCATCCCAATGGAAGACCTTCAAACCTTATATCATTGGGGAGGAGAAGGGTCTGAAGCACACTATTCATGGTCTCCAGGTCCTTTGGTACCTTGGATTTCCCCTTCCATGGGGGGATGTAAGGAGGTAACTTTTTCGTGGAAGGCATTTAGGAGAAATCCTCTGCCTCATCATCTTGCACCTAAATTTGGGCAATCAAGGCTTGCAAGTCTTCCTCCTCCTCCTCTTTTTTAGTGGTGACAGCTTTTCCCTTCTCTTCCATTGACAATTTGCCAAACCGTGGGTTTCTTGGGGATACATGGACTAGCCCCATCATTTGCTTATCTTTCTATGGCCACGATGTGTGTGGTGATTTTGGAACTTCTGGCGCAAATTTCTCCTCTCGAGGCTCCTTGTTGACCATATGGAGCTTTGCGGTCACTTTGGCAAATCACACTTTTGTTCTAACAGTCGTCATTGTGTCTACACTTGAGGATGGTAAGAGTATGCAACGCTCAATGCTCTGTACTTGCTCAATTATAAAACAACCAAGTGTTGCCTTGTGGCTGGTCCTGGGGGTTTTATAACATATTTTAAATTTGAATTCAACCCTTCTTGATCTGAAAATGGGGCACTTATTTTTCTTGTCTAACTTACAAGAACCTCTCCCACTTCCAAAGCTTTAAATATTCCCAAGTCTTTATGATTAACCAGTGTGGAATTAAACATGTGCTTGAACAGAAGGTGTATGCTGGTGTTGTTTATTAAAACTATTTATATGTTGTAATTTAAGGTGCTTAAGCTGATATATAAATACATATAACAGTAAATAATACAACAATAAAAGCAAACACATAAGACAACAATTTAATTAGGAGTTCACCCAAAACTCTTGGGCTACATCTCCGTGAGCTCTAGTCAACTCAACTAGGCTCTCTGGGATTATGGTAAAGTCCTTTTACAAGCTCCCTGGCTCAACTCCATTGGTTTTAAACATAAACAATGGGTTTAGACACCATTTTATCCCCAACTCTTGAAGCTCTCGGCTTTCTAGCTCTCGGCTCTGGCTCTAGCTCTTAGCTCTGGCTCTGGCTTTGGCTTCTTTGGCTCTCAAAAATGTATAGCTCGATAGCTTTTCAATTGAACTCCAAGTGACTCCCTTGGCTTCTCTACGCATTCATCTTTTGCTCTCTCGGCTTCGTTTTGCTTTCACGCTCTTGCTTATTCTTTGTTTTACCAACAACCCCAACAACCAACCCTCTGTCTCTGACATTCATGGCTTTTAAGCCAATCGGTGATTGTCTGTTCATTTTCCCTCTCAGGCTCTCTGGCTTCCCAACCTTTGTCCGCTCAAATCCCCATCTAAGCGTTAGCAATCATTGCTAAACTCCTTCAAGGATGGTGGCCACCTATTCTGTAACAGAATCGACCCATCGGCGCTTGAAACCCCAGAAACAGTTGTTTTCTGTTTACACAAAGAAACACTGCAAAACACGGAAAAATCCACCAAAACACTATTCATCGGACTTCAAATATCCATAAATCTACTCTATACTTCTATCAGGTCTGCCTTTTAATTTCTTATCACATCTCCACCATTGATCTAGAAAATCTAGATCCAATGGATGTGGTTCATTTTGGGCAGCCCATTCGTACGGGAGTTAACCACCCGAAAGAGTGGTTTTCTCTCTCCAGGTCCTGGACACGTGGCAGCCAATGTATGGGCTTGGGCAGAGCCCAGCCAAAACCTCTTTACGCCTTCGGTCCTCTTGAAATCCCACTTGTTTCCTTTGTATAAAAAAATACATTAAACACTGAAAAAACCTCTCATATAAGACTTGAAATAATATTTATTTTCATTAACAAACCCTGTCGGGTCTAGTTTCATCGCATCGACACATTTTCTTTTGTTTTTCATTCATTTAACAAAAATTCGATTTACATTGAAAAAGCCCTTTTTCTGGATTTGAAATGTTATCAAATATCGTTTATAATCTTATCAAGTTCGACCCTTTTATTGGCATCGGGGGTCGTCGATCGCCGATCGCCAATATCAGTGATCGCAATGTCACTCAGTCGGGGGTTCTATGTATCGTAAACGCCAATTCGCCGATCCGATCATCGACGATTGCATGATCGGTGATCGGTAGATCCAGGTCCTGATATTGCATCTTTGTCTGCCTTCGATCTGATCGATCGGATCGGTGGATCAGAGTTTCCTCCACCTTCACGTAAAATCTGGCCTTTTCCCTTTTCTAATGTGATTTCCCTTTTGAAGGGTTTTTTGCCATTTTTAGGGGTTTTTGCCTCTTTTTTCAAAGAAATTGGCCATCTTTTGCAAGCGATAACTTCTGCATCCTAAGTCCATTTTAGCCCATTCAAGTTGCAATAGATTCAAAAGGAAAAGATCTTTGCAATGAGGCTATTTCCAAGAACTTCCTTGGACTTTCATTTTTAATCTGTGAAAACCACTTAGACTTAGGAGTCTATCCAAAATCCATTTTGGATCACGCCTTCCCACTTAAAGAACTTTTGGTCTCCAAAAGACTGATATATTGATCTGAAAAATAAATGAGAGTGACTCACCCTCTTCTTTTAGCCTCCCTACACTTGCCTTGCATAGTGCCTCTAGACCAAAGTCTCTAACTACTTTCCTTTCCGGATGTGCTAGTTCTCCTGGGAAGAACTATCTTCCTTCTTGCCTTCATGAAGAACTTCTGCTGAAATGGTCATAGAAGGTAGTTTGAACTCTTCTGCCTTGATCATTGATCCAAGGTGGCTCAAACCAA
Organism: Pinus taeda; assembly: GCA_000404065.3. Taxonomy (NCBI): domain Eukaryota; kingdom Viridiplantae; phylum Streptophyta; class Pinopsida; order Pinales; family Pinaceae; genus Pinus; species Pinus taeda. The sequence goes on along the minus strand of APFE030952482.1, from coordinate 24,536 downwards.
TGTGAAGTCATCTACTCCACAAAAATTCCATTTGTACATGTTTGAAAAGATGTCAACAACAACTGTTAACAATAACATAAATACAGACAACAACTGGATGGCTTAAAATCCTGCTTCAACAAAAGAAATAGATTTCACATCCTGTGAACACCTCCATGCCTTACATCTACATACAAATGATGGACTAGATAACAAGCCCACAAAACATGCCTTTAAACAAATGACTCTTCAAGTCAAGCATGTAGTAAAAGACCATTAGGACTCTTTTTCAAAAGATGAAACACTTCATTATTACCTCCATCTTGGATACCAATCAACTTTTTCCCAGTTAATATTGCATTACATGCATGTTTACAACAAATAAATCAACCCTTCAAGTTAATTACACATACATGTTCAAATACAAGGAAAACATCAACATCCCTGTGTTCATGCACATCATGCTTATGCATGCATTTCATCCTTCAACTTTCACTTAAGTACACTGTACTTTCGAATCTGAAATGAAATATAATGTTGCAGCAATAAAGTGAGTCTCCTACTAAACTTTTCTATTCACCTTCTTGGTAAGAACCTGCAACTTGCATCTCATCAACAAACAAATTCAAATAGATGCATCAATAGACATGCAACCTTAATTGGAAAAGAACTCTAGACATTTCTTACCAATCTAGTTCCAAGGTCTTTCCTTTGTCTGCACACCAGCACCAACATGTGAATCATTCTGAGACACGTCATTCATGGAATCTTCCTTTCCATTTTTGCCATCTTCTCTTTCCACTTTCTTCAGCTTTTGTGGAAGCATTGCCCGATTCAAAGTCCAACATCTTTCAGCAAGATGTCCTTGCTTATGGCAGTAAGTGCAACACATGTGCATCCTCTTGACAACATGATTTGCCTTGTCCAATGGACCTTTGGCTTTTTGCTTCTTTTCCTTTAAAACTTTCCTATATGCAGCCATTCTCTTCCAACATCTAGAAACATGATGGTTATCCAAACCACAAAAGGAACATGCAATTCTTTTCCCATGCTTATGTGGAAATTTTCCATGCTTTGCAAAATCAAAAGGAATGTGTTTAGACCCAGATTTATACCTGCCTCTTTCACCTTCATTTCCTTCATAAGGAGGTGAAGCAAATGAAGAAGTGGCTCCTTTTGGAACACCATAAATCTCTTCAAGGCTTTCATAGTTTCCACAACTCTCTGGTTCAAGTGTGTGCTTCTAAACACCTACATCTTGCAAATGATGTTTCAAACCATTGCATTCCTCCTGAATACGATCTTCACACTCTGCAATACAACCCCTTCTTGGAGCTGTTTCAATGGCCTTCATGGTAGCTTTAGAACTCTCTCCATAAGACTCTCCATAGCCAAGACACAAATTCTTAGGCCTTTCCTCAATTATTATTGGCTCAACAATACCTTGTGCATGCTTACCCAAGTCTTTTCCTTCATAACCCATCTTGGACATTAGCTTGGAACCTATGCCTCTAGTATGTTTTTCAAAAGAACCAATATAAGCATTCTTAGAGGAATTTGACAACAAACTAGAATGGTTTACCTCTTCTTCAAGCTGATACTTGACCAAGGCTTCTTTGGCAATAAAGAGATGTGTCTCCAACTCATGGATCCTTTTCAGGTTCATATTTGCAATATGAAGTTGCCTCTCCATTTCCTGCAATTTGTTAATAAGCAACTGCTTCTCTTCCTTCATGGAATTCAACTTCTCTCTAAGTATGTTGCTCTTCCTTCCATCCTCATACATTTCTCTCACTTTGTCCATCATGATGAACAAGTCTTGCTTCAAGTCCCCATCAAAGAGTCTTGTGATGAAGAAGGAGGAATTCGAGGACTCACTTGTAGAAGTTGTCATTATGCCAGTGAACAAAAGAACTTCAAACAAGATTAATAAAGAGCTTATTCAGTAACCTTTTGCAACAAACCTCTTGTGCTTCAGGGATTGCTTTGAGGTCCTTAGGAATAGATGACTACCTTCAGCCCTTCTTCCTTCTTGTCCTTCCTGGACTGAGCTATCAACTGCTTTCCCTTTAAATCTGTAAACTCAAACAATAGTTAGTCTGCAACAAGAATACATCAATCAGACAACCAATCCTTGACTACCTAAACACCTTTCAAACAAACAATCTTTGCTTTGTTAATGAAGCATTCTGATATAACCTTCTTTGAAGGTGGGATTAACCAAACTTAGGCTTTGATACCACTTGAACTGAAAATGGGGCATTTAGTATTCTTGTCTAACTTACAAGAACCTCTCCCACTTCCAAATCTTTAAATATTCCCAAGTCTTTATGATTAAGCAGTGCGGAATCAAACATGTTCTTGAACAGAAGGTGTATGCTGGTGTTGTTTTTTAAAACTGTTTATGTGTTGTAATTTAATGTGCTTAAGGTGATATATAAATACATATAACAGTAAATAATGCAACAGGAAAAACAAACACATTAGACGACAATTTAATTAGGAGTTCACCAAAAACTCTTGGGCTACGTCTCTGTGAGCTCTAGTCAACTCAACTAGGCTCTCTAGGATTATGGTAAAGTCCTTTTACAAGCTCCCTAGCTCAACTCCATTGGTTTTACACAAAAACAGTGGGTTTAGACACCATTTTATCCCTGGCTCTTGAAGCTCTCGGCTTTCTGGCTCTCGGCTTTGGCTTTGGCTCTGGCTCTTGGCTCTGGCTCTTGGCTCTGGCTCTGGCTCTAGCTCTTTGGCTCTGGCTTCTTTGGCTCTCAACAATGTACAACTCTTTGGCTTTTCACTTGAACTCCAAGTGACTCCCTTGGTTGCTCTACACATTTAGCTTTTGCTCTCTCAGCTTCTTTTTGCTTCTACGCTCTTGCTTATTCTTTATTTTAGTAACAACCCCAACAACCAACCCTCTGTCTCTGACATTCATGGATTTTAAGCCAATCGATAATTGTTTGTTCATTTTCACTCTCGGGCTCTCTGGCTTCCCGACCTCTGTCTGCTCGAATCCCCCTCTGAGCGTTAGCAATCATTGCTAAACACCTTTAGGGATGGTGGCCACCTGTTCCGTAACGGAATGGACCCTTTAGTGCTCGAAATCCCCAGAAACAGTCATTTTCTATTTACACAGAGAAACACTACAAAACACAGAAAAATCTACCAAAACATTGTTCATCGGACCTCAAATATCCATAAATCCTCTCTATACTTCTATCGAGTCCGCCTTTTAATTGCTTATCGCATCTCCACCATTGATCTGGAAAATCTAGATCCAATGGTTGTGGTTCATTTCGGGCGGCCCATGCGTACGGGAGTTAACCACCCGAAAGAGTGGTTTTCTCTCTCCAAGGCCTAGACACGTGGTAGCCAATGTATGGGCTTGGGTGGATCCCAGCCAAAACCTCTTTCCGCCTTCGGTCCTCCTGAAATCCCACTTGTTTCCTTTGTATAAAAAACTACATTAAACACTGAAAAACCCAGTCATATCAGACATGAAATAATATATATTTGCATTAACAAACCCTTTTGGGTCCAATTTCATCGCATCGATGCATTTCCTTTTGTTTTTCGTTCATTTAACGAAAATTCGCTTTATATTGAAAAAGCCCTTTTTTTGGACTTGAAATATTATCAAATATCATTTATGATTTTATCTGGTTTGGCCCTTTTATCGGCATGGGGGGTCATCGATCGCTAATCACCGATATCGGTGATCGCAATGTCGCTCTGTCGGGGTTTCTATGTATTTTCGATGCCGATCCGATCATTGGCGATCACAATGTCACTCAGTCAGGGGTTCTGTGTATCATTGACGCCAATTCACCAATCTGATCATCGGCGATCGATGATCGGCATATCCAGGTCCCGATATCACATCTCTATCTGCCTCCAATCCGATCAATCGAATTGGAGGATCAAAGTTTGCTCTACCTTCACGTAAAATCCAGCCTTTGCCCTTTTCTGATGTGATTTCCCTTTTTAAGCTTTTTTTGCCATTTTTAGGGGTTTTTGCCTCTTTTTCAAAGAAACTGGGCATCTTCTACAGGCTATAACTTCTGCATCCTAAGTCCATTTTAGCCCATTCAAGTTGCAATAGATTCAAAAGGAAAAGATCTCCGTAATGGGGCTATTATTCTACGAAGTTCCTTGGACTTTCACTTTTCCTCTGTGAGGACCACTTAGACTTAGGAGTCTATTTAAAATCCATTTTCGATCACTTCCCCCCACTTTTGGGTCATTAATGCCTTCTTGGCAATAGATAATCCCAAATCTTGCTCTTAATTCGTGTCTTAATTTCCCATCACCCACTCCTTTTTGCCTTAAATTGGACCTCTTGTCATGAACAGTGAAACCAATGGTCACCTCCTTGCCTTCCTGCGTAGCATCACAGCCCATGTGCTATTGCGACCCCTATGACATATCGATCCTGTGCACAACCTCCATATCGCGCAACTCCTATACAGACTCTTTTATAGTCCCACACTCTCTTTCAACTGCTTGGAGCACTAAGACTATGCTCTCCACGGATAGTCAGGTGTTCTCAATGCTTGTGCAAGGCATCAATTTACCTTCCAGCCCGGTCCGCGAGCATCCCTCAATTACCCTCGGGTTCGTCAATGCGTCACATTCTTCGTTGTATGGTGCGCTCCCATGTTCACTTTGTCTAGTAAGGTGTGGTCGCAGCCATGGTAGCGGGGCCACATATTCTTCTAATGCAGTAGTAGGGCTAGCTATACCTTGTCCTATCGTGCTTAGTTTCTCGACGTAGCATGCTTGAGCGATTTCAGTTTCTAGTTTGTTGATTTCTTCATCCAATAACATTCTTTTCTTTCCCAGTCGTACCCGATCTTCTTCGAGTTTGTGAAGTTTCAACTTCCCTCACCAAATGGCTTCCTATAACTGCATAATTCCTTTACCTAGGTCCTTGTGTATTGTCCCAACTATGGGAGTTGTTGTCTGGGGATTCTTCTCTACTCCTATGGTCTCTTCTCTGCTCTTCAGTGTTGGAGTCATTTCCATGCTCAATTTTTTGCTCATGGCGCTATAGGCCCATCGAACCACTAGTAAGTGCAGATCCCAATCAGTTCATCTCACCTAGTGAACTCTGTTCATGATTCTGCATACCTTTTTGAATGCTTCGACATGGAATATTTGTGGTGTGCGTCGCTTTTCCTACTGCTACATCCAGTTCCAATTTTCGGTCCTTAGTCTGGGGTGTGCTTGCATAGCACACGTCTACACCCATCTACACAGGTGGGCACGTAAGCTGCTTTGTCCTAGCTATCTGGCTCTCTTTCAGTGCTGGGGGCTTCCAAACTATAAGCACATTTGTCTTCTACATTCGCGCCAGTTTACAATGGTCTCTTGATGTGTACTCAACCATTGTGTGGGTGTTGCACGCAGTGCCCATTTTAATGCACCATACCACTATTGTTCCGGTACTGTGCTTTCAAATTTGTCTAAGAATTCATCTATCGTTGTCACTCCATAATATTTTGGCAATTCCCTAGCCTCTATCGTCATGCAACACAGTGATCTAATCATCATGTTGCAATTCAGCATTGTTACTTTTTGCAACCGGTTCTGCCATCGCTCTACTTCTTCGTCTGAATCCAAAGTACAAGAGTTGTCGCACTCCGATGAGATTCTCCCATCTGTAGTCAAGTTCACCCGATCCTGCTCTCATGTTGTTATCTGGTAAATACTCTAGCTCATCGTCGGGCACTATTTATGTGTAGCACGCTCCTTCGGCTAGGTCTAGCGGGACTACTATGCGTAGGGAAATTTTCTCGAATATCATCTTTTGCTTCTTCAGGTTGATGACTCCATTCATATCATTGGCCCCGTCTATTTTTAGGAATGCGAGATAGGGATTGCTATCATCGAAAATCTCTATTACTTCAAAATTTATCTGCGTGATCGCGCCTTCGATATCAACTGTTACCCCTTGCAACCTCCCCATGGGAAAAAGCTTTTGTTGGTTCACCATTTGTAATTGAATAGGGGACCACTACAATGTGGGCCTTCCCATGCATTCCCATGTTTTATTTGGTAACACATTCACGTCCGATCCCAGATCTAGGATGACCTGATCCATTTCGTACTCACCAATCTGCGTCGTCAATCTCATTTCCCTCTCGATGCGCAATGCATGCTTTCCCAGTTTTCATACTACACGCAATTCTCCTAACCCTATGCACCTGGAAATCGACTCCTGTAGTCCCTTAACTACCTTATTGTCATGCAACAGTTTCATGCATGTCTCCAGAAAGGTAGTAAGCATAGAAGGATCCATCCCTGGCTCTAGTGGATCCTTACTACTTGAAGTGGAGGCCTCCATGAAGCTCTTCTTAGCTTCCATGAGCGTCTCCTTTGCGCGTTCTACATCAAACTCAGGCTCCTTTGTGGGAGCCTTGCGAAGCCTGCTTCCCCTTATCTTCCCTTGTGGTCGCACCACATTTGAGCATCATGTTCACATTTGGGTCTTCTTCGCATGGTTCAGATCTCATCATTTGGATATTTTGAGTCGGAGGAGGTTGGAATACCCCTTTTTCACGCATCTGTGTGATCAACGTAGGACAATCCATTGTTTCATGATCAAACTAAGCATAGTACGAATAGGATATCCTTGTTGGGTTGGTGCAATCATGGGCATAGTGCCTTGGTCCTCCACAATTGTAACAAATTAACTGTTTGCGGCCCCTTCCTGGTCCCATTCCTCCTTGTCCTCAACCTCGCCCCCAGAATCCAGCACACACCATCCCCACAGCTAGGTCGAGGGCTCGCGTTTTTGTCTGCATCCTATAGGTTGGGGTCTGATCCATCATTAACTCGTAACTGTGACAAGTGTGCTCGTCATGGCCTACTGACCTGAAGAAATTACAAAATCACTGTTAGGGATTCTGTATATACTTCTGCAATAAATGACAATTGTTTGTTGTGTGTTTTCCTCCTATCTGACAAATCACGCACCATAACGTGGGTGTCACACTCGGCCCTGCCTGTGCCTCTGGTCTCAAAGGTATTGGTCCCCCTCCTGCAAAGTAGTTCACGAATACTAGACAATGGTCCTTGTCATGGCCCTGGCCTTTGCATTTTATGCACCATACTTCCTCGCACGCCTCTGGCTGCGATGCCCTATCCTGCTTCAAGCTCTGCATTTCCAGGCAGATATTTTGTAGTTGTGCGTGGATTTGTTGAACTCCCAACCTAGGTTCTTGTATCGAGGTCTCATGCAACCTCATTGCCATATCCAATGCTTCGCCCTGGGTGGAAAGTTTCTGTTGTGACAGTGTCGTCCTCAAGTGTGGTCTCAAGGATGCCACAAACCATGTGCGATGATGTGCATCCCTGAGCGTCATATTAGCCTCGTAGATCATACTCTTCAGGCACTGATCCAGGTCCCAGGGGGTCTCGCCTAGAAGCATCGATCTCTTTAAACCCTATGATTTACTGTGTTTCTGATTTCAGCTGGCTAAATTCTTTGTTCAACGCATTCTGGATCTTTGCTATCCCTACGTTCAAGTAGTCATTAGAGTGCTTGATATACCATGTCAACGCACGATCCTATACCGCGCTTATTATTGTAGCCTTCTTAATGTTGTCATACGTGACCTCTTGTGCTTCCCACACTACTCTTACCACGAACCAGAATTGGTTTGGATCCTCATTCCCTACTCCTTTGAATACGGGTAGCATGATCACACTTGCCATGCTAAAATGCGGGGTTGGTGGAGGTGGAGTGGGTGGAGATGGAGGTGAGGAAGGTGAAGTAGGTGGTGGTGTGGGTGAAGGTGGTAACTGTGAAATGCACTGCCTTATCAAATTGACCGCACTTCTCAGAGAGACCCAAGCGAGCGCTTCCTCCCTCTCTCGCGAAGGTGAAATTAAGGGATTGTTTCCTACTTCCCTGCTACCTTTGTAGATCTTTCCACTCTGCATTGTCTCAAACATTAATGTATTCACATAACCTGTTTTTCACATAACAACATCTTAATCCAGGTATTCAAAGATTTAATATACCTACCTCGCGATCCCTTGAGAAAACGTCATTCTGCCTCACTGTATCTCACGGTCGTGTTCACCACAAACTCAGTGATAAATCCCCCTATTATCCGGTCTTGCCAATGGTCCACAGCTCGCGCGATTGTGTTTTCTAATGCCTCTAGTCTGTGCACTAATTTCGGAGTCCACACTATTGGTTGGTCGAGCTTACACCTTCCTTGGTTGTCGGCTAATCTTGTGATCCACTCATACAGTTCAGAGGGAAAGGATGCAAAGAAAATCTCATGGATTTCTATATACACGTAACGATCCAGCCACATTTTCTCAGATACCTGCGGAGTTGTATTTTCCCATGTCACGAACTCGTGAATATTCTTGTCCAACCACTCTTCAATTTCCTTCTTTGTTGGGTTCCAGTGGCACAACATCAGACATCCCTTAGGCAGATCCTGGTCCCGACAATGGAACCATTTGTTGGTACGTGGGACCTGACCCAAGTTCAGTAGCGAGTTTAGCCAAGTAAATCCCAGTACTAGTTGCCCTTTCGACAATAGTCCGTGGAGCGCAGACTGAGGTCTCACACAAAGTAGTATGAGAACTAGTTTTCCACACCCTACGGATGTCTGATATAGGTGATAGGTATGTGATTCAACCCTCAAGCTTACTAGCTTATGCGCACCAATGGGCTCCTTGTGTACTGTGGGACTACCTTCGCGTAGATCCAACCACAGTGTGACCAGTATTAATTACCCAAGTCTTCCTTAGTTAGGTTTTGTTCATTAGTTACTTAGAAATTTTTCATACATAAACATACATACAAGTGTGCACATATAGATAAACAGATACCATTAATGCTGAAAATCAAAATAGATATCTACGAAATATATGCACAATATGCTGAATCAACTGAGCTTTATTAATGATCATTTTCAAGTTCAGTGCAATTCAGACCCGACTTCGCCCTGCACACTCAGCTATAAGGGTCCGCACACTTAGCTGTGGACTCTACTAGGCCTCTATGCACTCATCTATAGAGCCTTTACCTACTACTATGATCCAATACCTTTAGATCTACTTCTATCCTCTAACCATGCCTTCGCATCTATCTATTACTTCCTTGCCAAAAGCTACTCAGACTATCTTTACACTTAGAGCCTCGCTCTATTTATACAATCCCATGGTCCAGGGACCATGGGTAGGCTGACACAACTTACATTCATTTACATTATTTTAGGGTGGACAACCCTATGACTCATCCTAAACTTTTGCAGTCCGTGCCTGCATTTCATGGGGTCTTTACATTACATTGGCCAAAACTCGGGCTTTAAGCCCCCAAAAACATGCTATGGGGGGATTCGCTGCCCAACATATTCCAAAAAGGCTGACAGTAAGTGGTTTTCACCTCATTTCTCCCTTTCAGGTATCATGGCTTGAGGAAGACTTCCCATATAGCCCAAAATGACAAAATTCTTACTTTTTGCATAATCTAAGGTTTTCCTGCTAATTAGGTCATTATCTTCAGTTTCATAGGATAAGGTGAAATTGGTATTTCTAATCTCTTATGTTTTGCATAGATTTTATATCTCTTTTATATTGGTTTCAAGCACTTCCATGCATGAACTTAGCAAATAGGTGATAACTCCGTTTTCTTCTATTTGAATAAACCCTTCTTGTTTTTAGATGAATTTATGTATAAATGCTAACAATGATGTGTGTTGTTGCAAGAATTTCTACATTGCAGGGAGACCTCATCTCATCAGCCTTAGCCAAGCCATATCCACCCATGATTGCCAAAATTCACTAAGGCCTCAATTCGAATTCTTGTCTTATGAGGAAAACTAACCATTTTCGTTGAGAAAATCCAACCACCTTAAAGCTTTGGCTTGAGTTCTGAGTAAGTTCCTACAACTCCCATGACTTATTCCCTCCATATTCACCTTTTCCAAGCTCCATCCCACCTTCTAGACCACTCCCTAAGCTTTCGGCCTATTCCTATAGTAAAACAAGGGATCTTGTAGGTGAACTAGTACATCCCGTAGACATCCTGTATGAAAACCTGTAGCAACCTATTTGAGCCCAAATTGAGAAAAATCATCACTAAAGCCAAGATTAGGCCCCTACTTGACCTCCAACCCATCAAAACCATTGTACTCCTCTTCCTCTACACTGGTCTACCCTACCAAAGAACCAAGAAAGATTAGCATTTACATTTTTCAAGAAAAAGATAAAAGAAAAAAGAGTTCTTTATATTTATTCATGCATACAGTAGTTAGTACTCTCTAGATCAGATTCATGCTTAGATTAGTTAAAACCTCACATGTGTTAAAGTAGGGTTATTTTTAAAGAAAGGTATATTAGCAAGTAGATAGAGGATTTCATGTTATTTTGCAAACATTTTTTTAGTATTTCATTCTTGCAATAGGAAGCGTTTCTTTTCACCCAATTAGGGTATATTTCCCCTCTCCAAGTTGGTAAGCAGACTTCGTCTAGTCAACAAAAGGATGGTTTGAGAAGCCCTAGTGGTCTATCACCCCATCTCAGCAGTGAAAAAGAGTAGACCAGTTACATCTATTTGTGTATACAACACTATCACCTCCAAGTTTGTACGAACCCCGGGTTGATGAAGTAAAGTCAGTAGCCCCAGGAGTTGCAACATCCTTGCTGCAATACTGGTTCTCATCACTTTTTGGCACTGTTGTTAGGGAGGTGTTTGAGTAGATATGTTTTATGCTTTCTTTCTTCCTTTTCTTATCTCTTTCATTATGCAATTATTTCTATTAAGCAAATAGTTGCAATTTAGTTATGTTTTCTTTCAATTCTGCAGTAGTTTAAAACTTAAAAGAACAAAAAAAACACTCCTTTCATGCCTCATACGAATAGGGATAACTTAGGAAAATTTCTTCCAAATACCACCACCACTTCAAACAACCAACCTTCCCTCTTCTTCGGTGGATGTGAGCTAGAGGACCCCTTAGGCGAACAACTAGAGATTTTTGAAGAGCCTATAGGGGAACAAGAAGAAATCATTCCACCAACTGACACAATGGTTGAAAATAGAAATGAAGGGGGAGATAGGGAAATATTTGAGGGTGCTTTTCCCATGAGAGAAACTAATGGGGATGCTAAGATGAAAAATGTAAGCCCCTCTACTCTTCCTCACTTCCATGGCCTGACCTTAGAAGATCCAGTTAATTTTTTGTTTGAATTTATTGTCATATACAGAACTTATGATTACACCTCTAATGATCAGAAGTTGAAATTATTCTCATCCACTCTCAAGGATGTATCCCTGCACTGGTACATGAGTTTACGTGGGGATAGTATCACCACTTGGGCTTAGATGCAACAATCTTTCAACAATAAGTATAGGGATTATTGTAGGTCCAAAGATACCAAAGAGGAAATTTTTAGAATGACCTTGGGACATGATGAGTCCTTAGAGGATTACAAGGAAAGATTCCAACTCAGCTACAAAAGGGCCAGGTGCACCTTTGATCCCAAATCACTTAAGTTAGTCCTTCTTAGGGGAATCAGGGAAGATCTCCTAGAAACACTAAGGGGACATCTACCAGCTACCCTATGAGGACATCAAAAAAGTTTTCAAGAATCATTCTAGGGAAACTAGAAAGAAGGGTAGGGCTAGTCAAGCAGTGGCCATTTCATCCTCTTCCAATGCATCCATAAAAAAATGAAATTGGGAATATGTTGGAAGATTTAAGAGTGAAATGTTGCAAACCCTTGCCCTGAAAATGGACACCATGCAAATCAAAAGGAAGAAGGAGGAAGCATAGAGAGCATTAGCCATCTTCTACCCTAGATGCACAAGGAGGCACCCTAGGAATGAATGTCCATTGAACCTTATATAAATTTGCTTGGTCTGTGAGGAAAGCCACTCCATAGACAAGTTCCCTTCTCTACCTGGGTTAAAATCTATGTAGCAGGGAACCAAAGGAGTGAATGAAAAATTCCGCTACATAAATCAAAGGAGGCCTCATGGACCTTGACCATACCAGTAGGGCATGCAAGGGTCATCCTATTCATATTAAAACCCTAACCAAAACTCATTCATTCCCCCTTGGTTCCCCCTACTCATCCTTCCTGGTCTACACCTTCTCCCTGGTATTTTTCATCTCAATACCATTCCCAATCAACCAACCAACCATTTCAACCATATACTCCTCCACAACCCTAGTGGAATGCACGACCCGAGGGTTAGAGGCCCCCATACAACCAAGCTCCAACTCGATTTCCTTCACCTCCATCTCAACCAGAGCTCCTACACCCTTCTCCACCCAAACAACCTTAGATGTCTTCCTAACAAAACTCGAACTCGAACAAGAGACAGGAACAATAGGTCTACAGTGGAGAAACATCTTACCCTGCCTATGTTGTGGAAATTCATGAAATTAACATTAGGTCTGGGAGAGTTTTCCCTAATAATCAACCTCCATCTCCACCCAGGGAGAGTGAGGAGGAAAGAGAGGAAAGTGTACCTAAAGTGAATCCACGCCCCTTTCTTGAAAGGTTAACTCATCTAGTTCAGCACACTCCAGAAGAGACTAAACTTCTGGTTGAGTTGAAAAATCAATGTCAAAATCATGCTTCTCGAAGCTATAAAAGATGTCCCCATTTACAACAAGTTGATCAAATAGAAGTGTTTCAAACATCTAGGAAGGCGAAAGAAATACACCCCTATCATTAAAGTCATTGGACAGATGTCCGACTTAATGCTGGGGTGGGTAATTTACCCAAAGCATCTAGATCTTGGGAGTCCTATAGTATATGTACATATCAATGGCACCATTGTCCCCCATATCTTGATTGATCTTGGGGATGCCATCAATGTGATGACTGAGGAAATTGTGCTCAAGCTGAATCTCCAGGGATCATTAAGGAAGACCGCAAAAATCTTGCATCTTGCAAACCAATCCATAGTAGCTCCTAAGGGAATTGTTGAGGATGTGATGGTCTCCGTTGATTCCTAGGAATACCCTACTGACTTCTTAGTTCTCCAGCCTAGGACCAAATTCAATGGTTATCCTCTCATCCTTGGGAGGCCTTGGTTAGCCACTGTTAATGACTACATAAGTTGCAAGGCTAGAAATATGACCATAAAAAATGGGCATCTATCCAAACATGAAGTCTACTCCTCCCAAATCTATACCCTAGAAGCTACCATAGGAGGAGGACATCCCCATGAAGATGAATTGATTTAACACATCCTCTAACATCAAACTCCCAACACCATGTCTCTAGAGGAAGTAGTGAAGGAATCCAAGGACAACCACCAAATTGATCTATGCTCAGATGACTCAAACCCTACTTATGTCAAGACAATAGAATTCGGCCCTGAAAGGTATTTGAAAATCAACCCCTCTCTATGTATACCAATAAGAGGAGTTACGTAACATGCTAAGAGAGAATTTGGATGCCTTTTCTTGGAATTGCAAAGAAATGAAGTGAGTGCACCCTTCGGTGTGTACTCACCACATTTACATCAAGGAAGGTTGCAAGCCATCCTACCAACCCCAAAGAAGGATGAATCCAACGCTCAAGGATATAGTCAAATAATAACTGCAGAAGTTGTTGGATGCATGATTCATTTACCCCATCTCTGATAGTGAGTGGGTGTCTCCTTTGGTGCTGGTTCTAAAGAAAGAGGAAAATGGAGGATCTGTGTGGATTACTAAGAGCTAAAAAAATCCACAAAGAAGGACCATTTCCCTCTACCTTTGATTGAAAAAGTATTAGATGGTCTGGTAGGAAAGAAGTTCTTCTATTTCTTGGATATATTCAGCGGGTAAAATCAAATCCAGATCATCCCAGAGGACTAGGATAAAATCACCATCACTTGTCCTTGGGGTACTTTTGCTTATAGGGTCCTTCCTTTTGGTCTATGCAGTGCCCTTGCCACTTTCCAGAGAGCAGTCCTGAGCATCTTTACAGAGCTAGTCCATGATGAAGTAAAAATTTATATGGATGATTTCACCCCCTATGGGTGTCATTTCCAGGAGACTCTCTCTAACCTAGGAAAGGTGTTAAAGAAATGCATTGAAATGAACTATCCCTTAGTCCCGAAAAATGTGAATTCTTAATGACTGCAAGGACTATTCTAGGTCACTAAATATCCTAGGAAGGGTTGTAAGTAGACCCAAATAAGATAGCCATCATAAAAAGGGTCCCTACTCCAAAGAAGAAAACGAATGTCAGAAGTTCCTTAGGATTAACCGAATATTATAGGATATTTATAAAAGATTTCAGGAAGGTAGCCTCTCCTTTATTTTGATTATTGGCCAAAGATTCCAAATTGCTATGGTCAGAAAGTTGCCAAGAGTCCTTGGAAACCCAAAAGGACAAATTGACTACTACACCTATTCTCTGAGTCCCATATTGGTCTCTTCCTTTTCACATTCATGCTAATGCCTCTCACAAAGCTATAAGAGCATCTCTAGGCCAAATAGATGACAAGCTTTCTTATGCCATTTACTTCATCAACAAGAATCCATTGAAAGCAAAGTTAAAATACACAGTAACTAAAAAAGAGCTCCTAGTTGTTCTCCATTTATTAAATAAATTTAGGCATTACATTACTAGTTACCAAACATTTGTACATATTGACCATGTTGCAATTAAATATTTGATGAACAAACTTGATGTAAATGCCCAGATTATTAGATGGTTACTTTTATTACAACAATTTGATCTAACTATTATTTATAAGCCTGGAAAAGAGAATGTAGTTGCAAATTTTTTTTATCCAAATTGACTTTACTGCAGGTGAGGAAAGAAAGGTTGATGATTAGCTACCAGATGAACATTTATTTTCCATTTCAGTTCTCTCCCCTTAGTTTGCTGACATAGAAAGCTACTTCGTATCTGCATAGTTCCATCCAAATTTGTCCTCCAAGGAAAAGAGAAGAATCATAACTAAAAGTTCCTCGTTCACTTGGATTGGGGGAAATCTCTTCAAGATGGGTCTAGATCAAAATTTTGAGAAGATGTGTCAGGGAGAAGGAGGTTTCTGACATCCTTCTGGCCTATCATAATGAAAGTTGTGGAGGTCACTTTGCAGCCAAAGGAATAGCATTCAAGGTACTACAAGCGGGCTACTATTGGCCCACTCTTCACCAAGATGTAAAAAGGTATACCAACTAGTGTGATAGATGCCAATGGATGGGGAAGCCTACCCCCAGGGATGAAATGCCTCTACAACCTCAAGTTACTTTCGAGCCATTTGAAAAGTGGGGCATGGATTTCATCAAGCCCATTGACCCTCCATCCAGATAGAATAAGTACATCATTGTGTGCACCGACTACCTCACAAAGTGGGTTGAAGCCAAAGCTATCAAGGTAGCCACCGAAGAAAAAGTGGTTGAATTCTTGAGGGGGGATGTGTTTTATAATTTTGGATACCCTAGAGAGTTGTTCACTAATTAAGACATATAATTTACATCCCACATGATTTAAAATTTCTTAATCCAGCTTAAGATCAAGCACGGAAAGTCCACTCCTTACCACTCCAAGCTAATGGGCAAGTGGAAGTCACCAACCAAGAATTGGAAAGCATTCTGCCCAAAGTGATTAGCAGCAGTAGAAAGGATTGAGCAAATAGACTGGTGGAGGCCACATGGGCCTACAACACTACTTGGAAGACCAACATTGGCTTCACTCCTTATGAGTTGGCCTATGGGAAGAAAGCCCTACTGTCCATTGAATTTGAATACAACACCTTAAGCATGGAAGCACAACTAGATATAGATTTCACAAGGGTACAACAAGAAATATTGCTCCAGCTGAATGGGTTAGATGAACTTAGGATGCAAGCCTTCCTGAACACAAAAGTGGCTCAAGTACAAACGAAAATATGGCATGACAAAAATATCAAGGACAAATTGTTTCAAGAAGGCGACTGGGCCTTGTTGTATGACTCTCGATACAATGATTTCAAAGGCAAGTTAATGACCAGATGGTGGGACCATACATGATAGAAAAGTGCCATGATAATGGCACTATTCAAATAAGAAACCATTGATGCAGAAGGTATCCCTTTGCTTGTCAATGGGTATAGGTTAAAAGTCTATAAAAAACCATTATCAAAGCATGAATTCATCAATAGCATTAGAAAGGCAGTGATGGTGATTGAATAAGTCTCGGATTCTACCTCACCAAGTTCTTAGAGAAAGAGAGAGAGAGAGAGAGAGAGAGAGAGAGAGAAAATAAAGAGAACTAGTTGAAAACCTCCATGAGGCACCTGAGTCCAACTTTTGGGTTAAAAACCTCTTGAGGAAACGCAAGAGTATATATATAGTATTAATATATATAATTATCTATATATAATAATATATAAATTAATATTAATTAATAGATTTTCTAATATTATATATATTATATATATATATAGATAGATAGATATAGATATAAGATCTCTAGGTGAAAACCTCTTTTGAGGCACCTAGGGTAGGCAACTAGGATGAAAACCTCTTTCAAGGCAGCTAGTTGTCTTTCAAAAAAAGAGAGAGAGAGAAACAATTTTGTTTTGGAGGTTTGCAAGATGATAATGAGAACATTATACAGAGGATATCAGACCCTATAAAAAACTATGTTTTACTTCACCCATCTCATCTCCTCCATAATCCCCATGTTCTTCCATCCATACTCAACTCTAGATTCCAATTCCTAGCAGTTTTGTATTTTCTACAGGATTCCCTGTAATACTACAAGAGTTTCCCGTAGGTATTATAGGATGTCTTCAAAAAGTACAAGAAGGGCAGTCCAATGGAAAAATGGTGACAAAAGTCTATTTTGGAATATGAAAAGATCCTTTGACCTCACCACACCTCTGCCAATACCCTTCATGACCATGTCACCCCTGTGTCCATCAAAAAAATCAAGTTAGAAATATTAAAAAAGAAGAAAAAAAACATCAAAAAGAGGCATGCCAGCAGTAGCCTACCTCACCTACCACTCCATAACCACATCTTCCACTCATTCCAATAGCCATTCAACTTCAGAGCATAGAAAAGATGCGAAAATTCAAGAAAAAGGCAGCTACAGGACATCCTATAGACATCCTGTAGGAAATCCTATAGCAGCTTGTTCCACAAAAAAGGCAATAGCAACTCCAACCCACCTTTAGCACAAGGAATAAAGGAATAACGAAGCTACTCCAAAGCTCAGCAACAAAAAAAGCCAACACTTGTACATCATCAAAGGAACAAATCATCAAACAAAGAAGAATAAGAAAACACAGTTGAAGAATATGCAGCTAGGTCAAGAGAAACAAATTGACACCACTCTCTAGCGTGCATCAGTAAGGAAAAGGACCAATAGATATGTCACTTCACCAATACTCCCTCATAGGTATGAATATGATTAAACTGTAGGAATATGCAGGAAGTTGATTTTATAAGCAAAGGTGGCAAGTTAACTTGGCCACCCTCGGTTAGATAATGAGAAGAAAAAGGGTTATTCAACTACATACGTGGCAAGATCACATAAGAAAAAGGGGAATGAATAAAAAAAGTGGTTAAGTTACGGTCAATAGAAGTGGGAGATGATTACGAGGAAAGGTGATATGATGAAATTGTAGTGGGAACAATAGCCCAAAAGGAGGTTTTCATACTCGACTAGCCATCACATCACCCAATGAAATCATCCACAAATAGAAATAATCACTGATTCCCATGTGAAGTATTGGTTATTTCAAAAATATAAAGGCAGAGGCAACCTCGAGGAGTCATCGAAGAAAAATTTACTCTCGGCCTCCCGGTAGTCAACACCTACGGGAACAGTCAACATCTATAGCAGAAAAAAGAGCACCTA
The DNA here is from genome assembly GCA_000404065.3 of Pinus taeda. NCBI lineage: Eukaryota > Viridiplantae > Streptophyta > Pinopsida > Pinales > Pinaceae > Pinus > Pinus taeda. Next base: position 6,722 of record APFE030952482.1, on the reverse strand, counting down.
CAGGAAACTGCAGGGAAGCTACAGGATACAGGGAGAATTATCACACAGAGTTGTAAGTGGACACCAAGGGAAATCAAATTCAAGAGTTCTCATCACTAGAGCATAGCAAAGAGAGGTAGGTGCCATACCTCCTGTGTAACTCTCTCATTTGTAAAAAAACAGGAAGAAATCCTTATTTCTTTTAAGTATTTGCAGTATGCATAAAGGTAGAAATTTTTTTTGAAGGTCACTGAAGGATAAACTCTGAAACTTCATCACCTACATATGTTCTTAAATTATAGCCACCCAAACCTCATTTAGACAAAAATTCCCAGAAAACTATGACATGAGGTTTCAACAAAAGGGAACCCACCAACATAACTAGAATATACGAGCATCATCATATGGTAGAAATATTTACAAGGCATCAAAGGATGGGGTTCTTTGAGCTACTAAGGGGATACAGGGATGATGTGGCTAGAGAATTTGCAATGTCACTAATACCTCTCACTATAGCCAGTGCCACTGCTGTAGTGAAGGGTTTGTCAAGAGCAATTACCCCAGAGAGTATTAGCAGGATAACTACAGTCCCCCTAGGGTTGCAGTGGAGAAAAGAGGACAAGACTAACAATGCTCTTGCCAACAAAGGTTTTTTTTCTTGGAAGGAGTAGAACCAATTGAAGAGAAGAATGGGTTTGGAAGGGAAATCATTCCATATTCCAAGGAGTGAAGTAAGATACCACATCATTAAGTATATTCCCTGTGAAGGTAGATACAGTGTAGTGTATGGATACCATTCTATAATCCTCCATGAACAAAGATTTGGAGAGGAGACACCTCCTCATAACAGACTTAGTGCACCTTATTTTCTATTACAATCAATAATAGACATGAGCATCAAGGTACAATAAGGGAAACATTAGCAGCTAGTACATCATGGGTTGATCAAAATCATCTTGGAAGATGCTCTAAACAATTTAAGAATACCTATTGCATGGTCAACATTTGCATACATATAGGAAGAAGGTGCAATTTGAGCCATTGAGTATGACAAAATCCCTACCCCTCGTGAGGGAGAAGAAGGAAGAGAAGATGAGGGAGAAGAAGAAAGAGAGGATGAAAAATAAGATGAAGAAGAAGAAGAAAAAGAGGAAGAAAAAGAGGATCCAAAAGAGGATAAAAAAGAGGGTGAAGTACAAAAGGATGAACACAACTCTGAAAAACAGAGTAGGGAAGAGGAAGAATCACCAAGGGTGTCTCCAGATCCTACAAAGAAGGAGGCAGCATCTGCTCTAACTACCCTAAGTACACATGTCAAATCAAAGGGAAAGAGATAGAGGAAACTCCCCTTTACTTTAGGACAACGAAGAGCACCCTGATTAAACAAGGAAGACCTCAAATCCCTACCAAGATTCCAATTATCATTGAGGACTCACCAAAACAACAAGAGAAAGTAGTCCCTCTAGGGAAGAAGGAAGAAGAAGAAACATCAAAACAAGCTTCTCCTAAGTCACCAATCACTGATCCAGGAGGACCTTTTCAGTCCAGCATGAGCAGAGTTTTAAGTGGTTCAAAGTCAAAATGGTCTTCAAATGATCATGGTCGATGTGGTCTTGAAATTTATCAACTTTGCCAGTATTCATCATCAGCATTCAGTGTCTGGTGTCTTCAGCTTCGACAGTAATGTTTATGGTTTAGGTTATCTGGTGTTGGTTTCAGTTCCGCCGGTGATGTCAATGGTTGACATGGTCTTCAAGGTGTTCGAAGGATAGGGTTTTGTACCTGGTTGTCGACATGTGTTTGTCGTCAGTTCCACCGGGGTTTAACCGTCGACATGTGTTTTTCATCATGAGATAGTGGCAAATGTCACTTTGTGAAGAAGAGGTGTGCATGGGTTTTATTATCAAAATCAAAGTGATTTAATACATAAAACTAAGACCTAAATCCTAATACACCTAAACCCTAACATATACCTAATCCATGAAATAAAATGCATTAATCCTAAGTCAAAAGACCCTCTCGGGCTATGATAAAAACATTGCAAACTTGAAATACATTGCAAAAGGCACATAACAACTTCCTAGACCACGCCAGAACCATTTCCATGTTCACATTAGCAGATTCAAGTGTTAAACTGTCAGGGTAACCATCACCGCATCGGAGTAGCTCCAAACAATAACCATAGTTGTGTTCATGTGACAGGTGGGGTAGCAGTGATGTGGTCTTCAGAACTGCCGGGTTAAATGCAGCATCGTAACCACATCAGGAGAAAACCTCGACATATGAATTGTGCAGCTCACCGCACCATCAACCGTCAGCGATAAAACAGTGGAACCACTGACACTCTGACCACGGGCTTTGTCAAATTCTCACAAGCAATGTCAGCGCTCTCCTCCTGTTTAGCTAACTACTAACATTCCTTGGGCTAAACTAAGGTGGAAAGTGAGTTTTTAGTGGTGTTTTGGATAACTCAATTATTCCTAAGTGGTGAATGTCACTATGTGACATTAATTCATTAACCATAAACCCTAATTTAGACCTAAAGGTCAGATTGTTCATTCCTAAAACTCAACATGAAGGAGTTTGAATGCATCTGGAGGGTTATTAAGATAGTTTGGCTCATTGAAGAGGAGAGGGGAGTGGCCTTAGACTTTTGTATGTAGATTCCAGAGGACATAGGTTGATTTGTTTTCAGTGTTACAGGAGCATTCAGAGTTAGAATTGGGAATCGTGATAGGTGTTGTAAAGCTAATTTAGAGAGATTTCTTGTGACAATTACCATAAGTGCCGATGTGCACAATTATTTTGGTTAATATTATGTGTAATCAACCTCCTCAGATTTAATCCTAATAAAGCGGACGCCCATCTTGAAAGCGGACCTGGAGACATAGTCCATCAGGGATGAACTCCGTAATCAATATTGTTGTCTGGTATCATTGTGTTTTTTCTGCTTATTACTTCTGTTTACATGTTTCTTATGTTTCAATTATGTCATAAATTCATTCCTTTTCAATCAGTTCTCACGGTTAAAGCACCTTAAGTTAACATTCAGTTCACTGATGGAACTAATCAATTCTACTTCAGTTTAATGTATGATCATTTTAGATCATATAATTTGGTATCAGAGAAGGTTGCATTTGTATAGCTTTTCTAGTGAATGTTGGCCAGGTCTAAGTCAAAACGTGGAGAAGGAACCCTCGAGGAGATGATCTAGAGATTGGAAAGCAAAGAGTAGCTCAGAAGTCGATCATGACAAGATCTTATATAGGTGAAAATCCTAAAACTAAGATGAGCAACTTCTTCTTCAAAGACATCAAAGAAGGACAAGGGTAAAGGAAAGGTTGATAAACCTCCTTCTCCTCCATAATCTCCATCATCATCATCTTCTTCTTCTTCTAGTTCAGAATCCAAAACAGAAAAGAAACCTAAGAAAACATCTCTTTTGAAACTTGATGTAAAATTTGAGTTACCTATTTATGATGGAAAAATGAATCTTGAAAAATTAGATAACTAGATTAAGTAGTTAGAAGTGTATTGTCATATTTAAAGCATTTCTAATGATAAAACGAAAATTCAATTAGCTATGCTTAGAATGGGGGGAACAACTTTAATCTGGTGGGAAAGTAAAACTAAAATAGATGTAAAGAGGAAAGTTAAAGTCATCTCTTCATTGTATAAGTTTTTAAAAACTCTTAGGAAACAATTCTATCCTTTAGGATACATGCAGCAAGTTGTTATTGATTGGAAACATTTGGGGTAAGGTAAAGGGAAAAGTGTTCAGGAGTTTACTTAGGAGTTCAGAAAGAAAGCATTAGCTCTTGGTATTTCATTGGATAAACATGAAACTTTATTAAAGTACATCAGTAGTTTACATTCATATTTATAGCATACATTATTGATGTTTAATCCTAATGACTTTGATGAAGTGTATGTTCAAGCCATACATATTGAATCAGGTGGTAGACCATTCAAGATTTCACCACAATCACCCAAAAGTTGGAAATAAAGGATTCCAATGGTAGCAAGAGGAAGAACAATTTGAAGGGAAAGATATTAGTGACAACTCAGAAGGAAAGACCTACTTGTTCTCATTGCCAAAGAGTCAGTCATGATGAATCTAGGTGTTGGAAACTTCATCCCGAACTTAAGACAAAGAAGTTCCTTAAGGAGAAGGATGAAAAGAAAGCAAATGCAGCAATCCAACAAGATCTAGGCTCTAATTCAGGTGATGAAAGGAGGATAACTTCCATAGTTTCGACAGGTAAAACTTCTGACACTAGTTCAAGTTCTAATACTACTACATCTTCATCAAACATAAATCCTTCAAATGAGGATAAAAGAGTTGAAATATTCACATAAGTATAACTTCTAAGCACACAAAGATAGATACAATGTTTACAATGGATCATAAGAAAATTTAATATCTGAGTATTTAGTTAAGAACTTGGGTTTGGAGACACGGAATCATCCAAGACCATACCCATTAGGTTGGCTAAATAAATCAACTCAGATAAAGGTCACAAAGCAATGTCGGTTAAAATTTGCCATTACAGCTAATTACATTGATGAAGTAGAATTAGATGTGGTTCTAGTAGACATATCTGGAGTTGTCTTAGGAATTCCTTATCTTTATGATTATGATGCAGTGTTTTATAGGAGAGAGCATAAATATCACCTTAAGAAATATGGGATTGAATTTATTGTCAGGGCACATAAAAGTAAAACTCACTTGAGTTTAGTTGTTTCTAATCAGATGAAGCAATTAATAAATTCAAATAAGAGATTTGTACTCATGTGTGTAAAAGAAAAACATAAGAATCAACATGATGTTTGTTCAGGTTGTGAGTCTCTGTTTAAAGATAGTTTGGTCAAGAAGGTAAAAAATTTCTAGTTCTATTTAAAGAACAAAAACATCTTCCTCATAAGCAGGGAATACAACATGAGTTAAAGTTGATGTCCAAAGCTCCTCTTCCTAATTTTAGAGTGTATCATTTTAGTCCAATTTTGGAAGCTATAAGTTACAGGTATGGAAGTCAGTATTGGGGAAAGTCGGTGTTACATTTCTCTTGTATTGTATCACCATTTCATGTTCCAAACAGTTTTGAATCCTCTTTTCAAGTGGAGAGGAAGCCCATTTGTTTTCACGTCAAAGCCTTTTCTAAAGCAGTGTCAAAGTATACAGTACATCTACGGGAAAATTATGCATTAAGGGAAATTGTTAATCAATGGAGACATCATTTTATGGATGAGGAAATAGTGATTCAAAAAAATCAACTGCCACTTCAATACTTTCAAAGTCAAACCAAGTTGCAGCAGGTTTCACATTACAGTTGGATGGGTTTATTGCAGCAAGTTCACCTAGTAATCAAGAATCAGGAAAGTGTATCAAGTCAAGTAGCTGGTATGATGTCAAGAATGTCTTTGAATGTTTTTGTCATTCCACAAAATAGATTATTAGACGTTTCAATGGTATTGAACAATATCCTGTAGAGATTGTTTTCAAAGATGATTATGAATCACCAATTCATGGTACTTCGTGGAAAGAAGTCAATTTCCATGTTCATGATAGTTTGTTTAACTATATTCTCAAGTTGTGCATACTGTAGATGGATGGAACAGTGCACAGATTCAAAATGCACCATGATCAACATCATCAGCGTCATCATTTTTGTAGAAATTTTGAATAATTTAACACATATTCAACAGAGATTATCCTGATCATGTACTATTGCGGAAAACATACACAATACATAAGCTCCTCTACGTTGATCATCAATATAGCAGCATCAAAACAATAAAACATCAAGAGCATTCACACATTAACACAGTATGTATCCCGGGGAAAGCATCTCGCTAAAAACCCCAACTATCTGTATATTAATGATTGAGTCATGTAACATTACAAAGTACAATGCTTATCACAAGCAATCCAGTACCAGCCCCACCTGTTACACACAATAAGCTCATCTGAATCAATCACGGCTTTCAAGATCTATTCCGCTGCTGCCTGTCCCCCGCTGCCAATGCACAAGAACTGGTGATAATTTCCCAAGGCAGCCAGTCTTTTTCCTTGCAAATTACGTGAAACAAGCTACAATGTGGGCAAACTCATTGGCATACTCAATCCCTGATTTGTGCAAGATCTGGTGCACAACTATAGTCACAACTGATAGCAATCTGATTCTCTAACACCTGTCCCTGCTGAACTGAACATGCACTGACATGCAACTGAGTTAACTGATGTATTCATTAGTTGTATTATGAGATAATAACTTGTGAATTAATTAATAACTAATTCACCCAACTCATCTCTAGTCTATTTTCCAGTTAGACTAAATACAACCAGTTTAACAAAGCTAAACTGAACAAAACTCCATCAACTGCACCTCCAGTCCACTAAACTCAACTCACTTGAGTTCTAACTGAAGTCATGCATGCAAATATTCAACTAACCCATAAGAAACACGTATTTCCTTCATGCAATTGCATGTGCCACATCCGTAGCTCGAACTGAAGTGCTCCAAGAGAATAAGATTAAGTTTATAGTCCAAATATTAATGTGAGATAATAATATTTGACTTTTCTATTTTTGACAGCCAGTCTAAAAATAGACTTGATCACTCACACTGTGATCACTCACACTTTCATCAAAAATATAAGTCCATCTATTTTTCCAACTTGATCAATCATCCATAAACAGTAACCTGCAATCCATAGACATGATCCATATGTCTAAAAATAGA
>APFE030952479.1:0-27066 GCA_000404065.3 Pinus taeda | reverse complement strand
ATAATTATAAAAGAATATGATTCTCAAACACACATTGAATAGTATAGTGGTGGTGACCAAAAAAAAAAGAAAGAAAACTTTGTCATCAATGGTGTCATGGTCAGTTATCGAAATATGTGAAATTATATTAAATTGAACATGGATAGGTTAATGAAAGCATTCAATTCATTTGAAGTGTATCTCTTGTATTGGATACTATGCATTCTTGAAATAATCATAGAAGTTATTTGTATTACCTTCCATATGGTATATTATAATAGAAGTTTTTTGCATGTTTTGGAATTCATAGACACAGAAACACAAACAAGAGCAAAGACAAACAAGTAAATACATTACATAAAATAAAAACACAAACATTTAAAATCCTATCATCATGAAACACCCATTTCTAAAAAATTATAAATACTTATAAAATAATTTTATTCTCAAATATGCATTGAATAAGGATACTTACAAAAAAATCCATGGTCATTTGCAAAAATAAATGAAATTTTGTTAAACTATCAGTTGTATAATTTTCTAAGTTATATAAATGGTGCATGCAATCAGTAGAAGTGTTAAGTACTACCCGTTGTATAATTTTCTAAGTTCTCTAAATTGTGCATGCAATCAGTAGGAGTCGTATGAATGGATTGCGTAGTTGTGGTGATGGATTTTCCCAATTAAATGTGGCCCAATTCCCTAGGAAACTACACAATGAAGTAGGAGTTTGGAAAACAACAGATTTGTCTAAGTATTGGATTGAGTTGGTTTGTGAAGCAGTGAGATAATTTATACTTGTGTAGATATTTTTTTCAGGTTGAACAAGCATTATATTTTCTACTGAGATATTTTCATCAATGAAATATACAAATAGTAGGGTTTTTAGCTATTACTTTCCCCAGTAAAAATATTGTGTTATGTGTGATTTAAATTCTTCCTTTTTTGCTTCGTGATTTCATCGAACAATTTTTGTTTTCGCTCATGAGTAGAGTAGATTCAAGTCTTTTGTTATAGCATATTACATAAGCAATTTAAATCTACAGGCCCAACCTCTCTACAACATCAATCCTTCCAATTTTTTGAATTAATATTGAATTTGGTTGAAATCAATGATTTTCACCTCAAGTTAGGGTAAAAAACTTATAATCATTCACCTCTTGTCATTATTGAAGATTATGAAAGTGTTGAACCCGAAGGGAATACTGAGATCAAGAGGATGAATAGAATGTATAAGAATAAGAAGCAACAAGGATTTCATCTCCTTTCCCACAATTTCCACAAAGGTTGGAAGATAAGAAGCCCATCAAGCTACAACCACTTTGTCATACGGGCTTACAAATATTTATGTAAAGATTCTCCTTCTTAGAGCCATCAAATTAAATGCCAATTTACAAAAGTTTCATCAAGGAATCATGTATCAAAGGGCTAGGAAGAAATAAAATGGATCCTCCTACCATTCATGTATGGGACAACTTTTTGATATCATGCTTGAGAAACCTACACATCCAAAGTATGTTGAGCCCACAAGTCCTGTTGTGATTGTCTATATATATGATACTTCTATTAATAAAACTTTGATCGACAATGGAGTATCTATTAATGTCATCATCAAGGGCACTATGTTTATATTAAACTTTCAGTTATCTCTTAGGCACAATCCCATTATTTGCAGCTAGCAGATACCTCAATTATATGTCTAGAAGGAATATTGGAAGATATAAATGTATCCATTGATTCATGGGAGTACCCATCTTATTTCATTGTCTCACACACAAAGAAAAATCTCAGTGGTTACCCTCTTACATTGGGTAGGCCATGGTTGGCTACAAAAGACACTTATATAGGGTGCAGGGAAGGAGAAATGGAAATAGAAAATGATTACTCTACAAAGAAATCCACACTTAAACCACATGCGGAACCTTCCTTGGATGAATAAAATAAAATGTGGGTATAATAAGATGGGGATGGCCCACTTTTCCCCATTCTAACATTTCATAGAGATCTTTCTCTCATAAAAATTGAAGAAGAAACTATGTTCTCAAATTTTATGCAAAATTTGTATAACAATCCATCTCTCTTTTAGTTGGGTCACTCAATATTTCTCATTTTTGGTAGTATATCGCTTGGAAAAGCTATGGTGACTAACTTTTTTATCACCTAGTCACTAATTTCTCATTTTTTACTAGTGCTTCCTTAACCTCCTACAAGGTAATTTCCTTCATCAAAGTCGTGTTTTGATCTTCAATGACCAATCTTATAATATAGGCGATTATCTTTCTCCATGGATTGTAATCTATTAGTGTTAGGTTTTTTAAGGAGATTGTTGTAGAATCAAGTAATTTAATTTTCAATATCCCTATGATAAGAGAGTTGGTGTCAATTCTGAATGGTAAGTGGGAAGATAGAATTATGATTCTTGTGTTTCAACATTGGTTTGTGGAAAAACTAAGTGTTCTTGTCCCCTTCGTTGAGCCATGAGATCCTCAATTTTTGCCTCCATAAATTCTCCTCTTGCTTCTATCATTCCTCTATATTTTTAAGAACCTCCCCCCACCCTACTTCTTTGAAAAATATTTAGACCACCCTTAAAAGTGACATTTTTTATTGAATGCATTCCATTTCAATTTCCATATTTTGTTTTTTCTCGAAGATGATGCCCAATTTTTAATTAAACCTTTTATATTTTTTTACTAATGTTGAAAGTTGAATATGGGGAGAGGCTTGGATTATCCATGTCTTACTAATACTGCTTGGACTTCTCCACAGAGGATGGATCTATTAATAAAAAACTGTCAAATATGAATGGTCAATTTTAAGCACCTTCTTTGACGTCCAATTCTAGCACTATACGCCACTAGTCTAGTTATTTTTTAGTAGCTTCTTTGAGGTCCAATTCTAACAATATTCATGAGTGGTCCATGGGAGCACTCGAAAGGATGGAAGCTTCCAAAAGGAGGTATTTTTCCAGCAATGATTTCGAGATAAGAAACATGTCGAGATGATAGGCTATCTTGTGCCTACTTCCTTTACTCTTGTCCAAGTATAAATTCCATTTACCATTTCTATCTAAGCTAAGTGCATGTTCCTAATTACATCTTTGAAGGACTGTGCAAGGTAATCATATTGATGTCCCCTCCAATGATGAAGTTCTGATTCAAATGCAACTACTAAAGCTATATGAGTTTGTTGAGAAAGGAAATTTTATCCGTAGTAGATGTGCCCCATATATTACGATTAAGAAACCCATATCGTTTGATATGACTTGTTGAAATTTTTTAGACAAGATCATAGGGGCTACTAACGAGTCATGAAAATTTGCTTCCATGGGGTGTAATAGGTTTAATAGACCCATCATTGTTCCTTGAGAACCAAGGGAGATTGACTCACAGCGTTTCTAGCATTACTCCACTAGAGCCTCCATGCTCACTCTAACAACATTTACCTCATGCTCACTCTAGTAACCTTTACCTCATGCAAGATGATATTCCTAGGTTTTTCCTTATTAATTTTGTCTGTAAGTAGTCTCTATTTTCCGTTGTTTTTGAGAGCCCTTATGTTCCACAAAATCACTTTCATTGAGAGCGAGGGCTGGGGAAAAACACCTTTGAAAGCGAACTAATCTTGCATGAATTGGCCAAAATATTCCCTATCTATTGTATTATCTCTTGTGGTGTTTTCCTCCCCAAGCATTTGTATCCTTTGATTGGTTTGAGGGGGTCTCTTGAATCCAAATAATGAGAACAGTGATGAGGAGTTGTGGGAATCGACACTCTCCCCAAAAGGGTGAATTGAATGCTAAGATATGATTGTCTGAGAAGAGCCATTTGCACCTTGAAAATTAAACTCGGTCCTTGGCATTGTAGCTACTCTAATATCTTCGAGAGGGTTTTCTCCTCTACTTCCACTTCATCCAAATCTTCTGAGCTTACTAGAGAACTTGTATCCATTGATTTTTTCTAACATTATCTTTACATCATGTATTTAAGGCTCCATAAGTGTCATGTCTTCGAGTGTGTTATGTGGGTTTTTCCTTTTCTTCGTAGAAGTGGCTTGCATAGGCTCGAGTTGTGGTTGCAAGGATTCCTCACATGAATTTTGATACTATTGTACTTGATCTTTCTCAGCTAAGGCTTCAAATTTTGAATCTTTCTATGGGGATCTTGCTCTCCTAAGACAAAAAAATTCTTTCTCGAGGAAAAATTTATTTCTCGAGGTTGAATCAAAGCATCGAGAAAGAGATGAAGAGGCTAAAATTGTTAAGAAAATAAGGGCCATTCTCAAAGGCCCTTGAATGATCCTCTAAATTAGTGAAGATCATCACAAGAAAACCTTTGACTCCAATGCTTAGGTCAACATGAACTTTTAGCTTCCATTTAGCCTTGATCCATGCTTCCATAATTCGTTTCGGTGGTGAAGTAGCAATAAATTTGTAGATTAAAGTGTGGCCTTGCATGAATTCTATGTGCTCCAATATTTTGTTTGACTTGACCTCATATTGGGGCTCTGAATGAATTTTGGAACACAAGGGCTTGATCTATTATTGTGTCATGTAGCACTAAGGATTGGGGCATATTTTTGATCTCCTCGCGATGAATGAATTTCCAAGGGGGGATTTCCTAGACTTGTCACCTCCTCACACTACTTGAGAACTTGTCTCCATTGCAATTTATTCCAACATTGTTTTTGCATCGTGAATTTCAAGCTACATATCCATTGTGCCTTCCACCATGTTATTTTGGATTCTCCTTTTCCTTGAAGAAGTTTCTTTCATGGCCTTGGATTGTAGTCCCAAGGATTCAAGAGTGTGACTTCTGATACTATTCTAGTCAATCTTTCACTACTATGGATTCAATCTATTTTTTGGACTGAAGGTAATACACTGTAAACTTTGAAACATGAACTATAAACTCAAAACGTGAACTCTGGCCAAAAAGCCCCGAAAAAACATCAAAACAGTGCTAAAAACGAAAAAGGTGTATACTAGAACGATGGTTTTTTTTTAGGGTCAATTTTGAACATGTTTTAAAAATGGTAGTGAAAATGAAATTTCCGTGCAAAAAACACCCTGAAAACGAAAAGTGTTGATACTAGAATGATGGTTTTTCTTTAAGGTAAATTTTCGACATTTTAAAAAAATGCTAGTAAAATGAATTTTTATGCGCAAAAAACAGTTGTTTATGAGGAAAAAACACACTAATGTTTTTGGTAGAATAATATTTTTCTTTCTTAAGTATAAATTCAACATGTTTTAGCAATGACCATCAAGATCAAATAATGGGATCTGAAACACTTTAAAATTCTGTTACCCGGGAATCACCGTGCCACCCCCGCGGGCCGTTGGGCCACCGAGGTGGGGCAGAGGCCTGCAGACAGCCTCCGCCCCACCCTAGTGGACCAATCACCCACATGGTGGAGGGGTGATTTCGGGAATGACCACGCCATCCCCGTGGGCCATTGGGCCACCAGTGTGGGACGGAGGGCTGTAGACAGCCTCCGCCCCACCACAGCAGTCTAATGACCTGCAAGGGTGATGGGGTGATTCTAGGAATCACCCTGCTGCGGATAGCCTCCGGCCCACCGTGGGAGCCCAACGGCCCGCAGAGGTGGTGGGGTGGTTGCGGGAATCACCCTGCCACCCTCGTGGGTCGTTGGGCTGCCGAGGTGGGGCGAAGGGTGGGGTGATTCCTAGAATTGCCCCGCCACCCGCACGAGCTGTTGGGCTGTTGGGGTGGGGCAGAGGTTGTTCATAGCCCTGTGCCCCACACTGGTGGCCTAACAGCTCACAGGGGTGGTGGGGTGATTCACATAATCACTTGGCCACCCCGGCGGGTCATTGGGCCACTAGGGTGCGGCGGAGGCTAGACAGTCTCCAGCCCACCCTGGCAGCCCAATGGCCTGCAGGGAGAGCCTCTGCCACACCCGAGAGGCCCAATGGCCCGCAGGGGTGGTGGGGCAATTCCCGGAATCACCTCGCCACCCCTGGGGGCCATTGGGCTACCAAGGTGGTGGGCGATTCCCAATCGCCCCACCACCCCTGCGGACCGTTGCCCTGTCGGGGTTATTCATATTGTCAAGCTTCAAGGGGCAAACAAATTCAAGGATGCAACTTACATGGTAAGACGTTTAAAATGTATATTTGGTTAATGTTAAAAAATTCATTTATGTACAAGTTAATTGAAATTTTACTATTTCATGTTACAAGAAAAAGTTAAATCTTCTTAACCATGAAGATCAACTATTTATAAATGATTGTGTGTTAATCCATATTGATAGTTGGGCAAAATATGATCGCTATATGTCTATGATTTTTAATCGGGTAAATGGAAATAGTCATAGCCAAATACTGACTTATGATGTTGTTGTGAGAAAACTAACATATGAAGACAAAGAAGAAAAAGGAGAGATGGTTAACATTGATAAGAAAACCACAGTTATTGATTAACTATCTTATAGACATGTGTTCAAATGAAGGAGATTGGGTTTTGAATTTATTTTCTGGCTCATGTAAGTTTTATTGTATGGAATTGAATTTCAATATGTTATTTCTTAATTTATATGTCATTGTACTAATTTACTTCATTATTTCTCTTGTGCTTGATAATTAGGTACAACACTAGCATGTTTCCTTCAAAAAGGAAGAAATTGCATTGCCATTGAAAAAGATCCAATATAATGCAATTTTATTCAGCAAAGAATTAATGCTCTTCAATGCAAGAAATTGGGTTGAAGAAAGGGGAATTTAGTGAATCACGTTCGGAAAAAATGGCAAAGGAGCCCCAACCACCACTACACGAAATGATTGGAAAGACATACATTGGGAGATTTGCAGACATCAAAGACCCATTATAAGAGGAAAATGAGGAAAATGAAGCAAAAAATGTTGTGGAAGAAGACAATGATGAAACTCTAGAGGACAAAGAGTTTGGATTATGTGACATTGTTGATTAAATTTAAGTTATGATTGGAAATCAAGCTCATTTTTTGTAACTATTAATTAGTTATACTTGTAATGTTTTGACTTTGACATTTTCTGAGAAGAATAAGCACTCAATTAAGGTTGTTATGCATTGAATATTTGTATTATGTGATTTTCGCATTAATTTTTATGTTAATCATTATTTTTTGAAAAAATTTGTGATTATTATTATTATTTTGACATGAAATTAAGAAAAAAAACTATTATTTAACCATTTTTTGTTAAATTTTTTCTATAAAAATTGTGATTTTGACACGTCATTTCTAGCAAAAAAAATATCAAAATGTGTAGTTTTTTAGTTATATTTATGTTAAAAATGGCTATTTTTATGCCAATTTTTAAAAATTATTGTTTTCTAGAGACAATTGTTTCATGTGGATTGAAAAATTAATTAACAGTGTATAAATATGTAGAATATCAAAAATTCAAAATATCGACCTTCTTCTTTAAATATACAAAATAATAAAAAGCTTCAGTACAAAAAAAAAATTAAAATAAAAACAAGAAAATATGAAGAAGAAGACCACTAAAGAAATTTTTAAATTTAGAAAATAATAATTTACATTTTATACATTAGAAAATTTAAAGTCAAAAAATGGGCCTTTAAGAAAAGAGCCTCATGCAGAATTACCACTTTTTTAAATGAGGATGAAAATCATTACCATTCTAAAACACAATGTACATAAAAAAAATTAAAGTTCCAAAAACTATGCTCTGAAAAAAACATGTGTATTCTGCGTCACTCCTTTTCAAAATTGGGTCACTTTTTTGCTATCTCTACAAAACGGGTAACAATATTAATTCCTGTTTCAAATTTTATATCTTTGTATCCTTAAGGTTAGGGTTTTGGGGCCTATGGTTCCTCCTCCTCTCTCATTATTGTTGAAAGCTTTTTTATTAGTGCTTATGACTATCTCCTTTGGCTTGGGGGGATTAATGAGGGGGAAGTCCCTATAAATGTATTCATGTTCATGGTACCTTTTACAACAAAAAGGATATGCTCATAATCAATGGGTTGTATGATATCCTCATCATGGGGGAAGATAAATATAGATTTCAATAGTGTCCCTCAAGAATTCATGTAAACATATATCCTAACATAGGTATTGCACCTCTTGGATTTTTTTATTTATGAGGATTTTTACATAGTTTCCAATGGTATTTCCAATTCCCACCAAGATATATTCTTGCCAATATTTAATTTATATAGCGTACAATATTACCCATATAGGAGCAACCAAAAACGTTTTTTTATCTAGGTTGAAGTAAGGCATCCATAACTCAATGAAGAGACAAGCATTTTTAAGAAAATAAAGACGATTCTCAAAGACCCTTGAAAAATCCTCTAAATTCATGAAGACTGTTATAATAAAACCTTTGGATCCGAAATGCAAATGAATATGCATTTTTGGCTTCCATTTAGCGCTGATCCATGCTACCAAATCTTGTTTTATTGGCGAAGCGCCAATAAATTTTCATATTAAAGTGTGGTATTGCATATATTCTATGTGATCCTTGATTTTATCTTGCTTGACCTTGTATCTGGGCTTTTGGAAGAATTTTGGAAAATAGTAGCTTGATCTATTGTTCTGCCACGCAGTGCCGAGGATTGGGGCATACTTTTTACCTCCTTGTGATGAATTTCCCGATGGGGATATTGATGAGGTTCTACTGTTGCCGCCTTCTTCCTAGGCTTAGCATCTCGAGAGACTACATTATGGTAGGAGGGGACCACACACCCTGCCTCGGATGAGGTGGCCATAGGTTGGTGAAGATCAAGCTAAAAACAAAGTCTTAACAAAATATTAGAGTTGGTTGTGGAAAATTTCAATGTTTCATGGTTGTAACACATGTAAACCCTAAACCTATCTCATCAAAATTGTCGATTGTTATTTCATAGGTTCTCCACCATATTAGTCTTAATTATTATCACTTGATTTGATTAATTAATTAAGCCTCCTTCTTTTCTTTGTATATATAACATTAATTATAATACTCTACCTAGCAATAATTTTCATTTTTATATAAAATTATTTAATACATTTAATACAACTTAATTATTACGTTTTACCTAACAATAGAGGAAATACGAATAAAATTCCAAGCCATTAGTGACCACTTATGGTCTCTAGTTGCTCCTCTCTAAAGAAAAGAGAACATAATGTTTCTCATTGAGCTCAAGATGACTTTCAGTGCATTTAGGACCAAAATTCTATAAATCGACAGTGATTGAAGCACCAATTTGGGGATAATTAATCTTCTTAGAAATTGTAAGGCTTTGAATGTCCATTTGTTTATTTTGGAGAAAACTATATCCAAAATATCTCTCTAGCAAATAGTTTTCAAGGAATTCTCTGTTAGGGCGACTCCTCGATAAATGATTAGGAAAGAGGCTCACGAGAAACCCAAAATACATGCAAAATGAGATTGAATGCTAGGATTTGTATTAAGAAGAAGAATTGGGACTTGTTGGGGTGTATTTTAGTATGAGAGGCTAGCATAAAGTTATTCAAAATGTGTTTAAAGGCCAAGTCTTCTTGAACCGAGGGCTCACTCAGAAACATAGTGTCATCCATAAACTATTGGTGCTAAACATTTATTTAGAATAATTCCATCTAGCACAACATTAGGCATAGAATATCTATGAAAGTTCTTGAGGCCTTCAACAACTCACGAAAACCAAAAAGGGTAGAGTGGGTCTCGTTGGTGTATACCTTGAGAGGTGCTAAAGGTGCAGGATGAGGAGCCATTGATCAAGATAGAGAAGAAAGGGGAGGAGAATAAGGAAGCCACATGTTTAGCCCAATCATAAAAGAAACAAAATGCTTTCAAAGTTCAGAGAAGATAAGCCCAACTCAATTTATCAAATTCTCTTGAAAAATTTAATTTGATTACCATACACGCTTTTCTAAATTCTTTCATAGTGTGTATAAGTTCATGGGCTACTACGACCCTATCTAGGATTTAATATAGCCCGAGTGCTCCTTGGAGTTTAGCAAAGGAAACATGGTTTGACTATGCGCGGAATGATCTTTGAAAGGATTGTGTACATCACATTTCATAATGTGATAGGTTTAAAGCTACTTGGGTCTCTTGCTCGTGCTCATTTAGGAGAAAGAGTGAGTAATGTGGAATTTTAAAGTAAGGGGTATAAAGAATCTTCTTTGTGATTCCTCTACCAAAGCTAAAATCTCCTCACCTAAGAATTCCCAACTTGTTTGGAAAACATATGAGTTGAAGCCATCTAGTCTAGGGACCTTATTTTTTGAGAGGCTCATCAGTGCTTAATCCTCAACATCCTACAATGTAATTTCCTTCATTAAAGGCGTGTTTTGATCTTCAATGACCAATATTATAATTTGGGTGATTATTTTCTCCATGGCCTGTAATCTATTAGGGTTAGGTTCTTTAAGGATATTGTTGTAGAATGAAGTAATTTCTTTTTCAATATCCCTATGATAAGAGAGATGATATCCATTCTAACTAGTATGTGAGAAGATACAATTATGATACTTATGTTTGAACATTGGTTTGTGGAAAAACTGAGTGTTCTTGTCCCCTTCCTTGAGCCATGACATCCTAGATTTTTTCCTCCGTAAAGTCTCCTATTGTTTCTATCCTTCCTCTAGTTTTTTAAGAACCCCCCATCCTTCTTTGAAAAACATTTAGACTGCCCTTCAAGTTTCATTTATTTTTGAATGCATTCCATTTCAATTTCCATATTTTATATTTTCTCGAAGATGTTTGAAAGTTCTTCATGATTCAAATTTTTAATTAAACCTTTTAGAGTTTTTAACTAATGTTGAAATGTGAAGATGGGGGAGAGGCTTGAATTATCGACATCCCACCACTACTGCTTGGCTTTCTCTAGGAAGGATGAATCTATTAATAAAAAACTCTTAATTATGAATGGTGAGTTTTAAGAAGCTTCTTTGAGGTCTAGCTCGAGCACTATATGTGAGTGGTCTAGTCAGCTTTCTGTAGCTTCTTTGAGGTCCAATTCTAACACTATTGGTGAGTGGTCCGTGTGAGCACTCGTAATGATGGAAGATTCAAAGATGAGGTATTTTTCCAATAATGATTATGAGATAAGAAATATGTATATTTTATCTCGTGCCTACCTCCTCTGTTGTTATCCAAGTATAGATTCCATTTAACATTTCTATCTCAGCTAACGCCATGTGCCTAATTTCATATTTGAAGGACTGTGTGAGGTAATGATATTGAAGTCCCCTCCAACAATGAATTTCTTATTCAAATGCAGTTGTTGAAGCTAAATGAGGTTGTTGAGAAAATAAAATTTATCCCCAGCACGTGTGCCCCATATATTGCCATTAAGAAACCCATATTCTTTCATATGATTGGTTAAAAATTTCGAGAGAGGATGAGACAGGATCGTGGGGGCTACTATGAATCATGAAAATTTACTTCAATGGGGTTTAATAGGATTGATATACTGTTGTTCCTTGAGCATCAAGAGAGATCGACTCATGCCTTTTCTACCATTACTCCACTAGAGCCTCCATGGTGGCTCAAACAAACTTTACTTTGTGCAAGATGATAATGATAGGTTTTTTGTTATTAATTTTGTCTCTAAGTAGTCTCTATTTTATGTTGTTATTGAGACCACTTATGTTCCACAAAATTACTTTCATTGAGAAGAAGGTATGCAGAAAAACACCTTTGAAAGAGAACTAATATTATGTGAATTGGTGAGAAGGTTCTGTGTTTGCTGTATTATCTCTTGTGCACTTTTCCTCCCACGTCATTTGTCTCCTTTGATTGGTTTGAGGGGGTCTCTCGAATCCAAGGAATGAGAACAATGATGAGGATTTGTGAGTCAACACTCTCCCCAAAAGTGTGAATTGAATCCTAAGATATGATTGTTTGAGAAGAGCCATTTGGACCTTGAAAAGTGAACTCGGTCCTTGGCATTGCAACTATTCTAGTATCTCGGAGATGGTTTTCTCCTCTACTTCCACTTCATCCAAGTCTCTATGCTTAGCGGAGAACTTGCCTCCATTTTCATTTCTTCCAACATTGTCTTTGCATCATGCATTTCAAGCTCCATCGAGTGCGTTATCTCGGTTTTTCATTTTCTTTGTAGAAGTGCCTTGCATGGGCTCGAGTTGTGGTTGTAAGGATTTCTCTAGCGACTTTTGATCCTATTGAAATGGATTTTGTTGTGCTCAGAAAATAAGGGCCATTCTCAAATGCCCTTGAATGATCATCTAAATTAGTGAAGATCATCGTAAGAAAACCGTTGACTCCAATATGTAAATCAACATGCACTTTTAGATCCCATTTAGCATTACTCCATGCTTCGATGTTTTGTTTCGGTGGCGAAGTATCAATAATTTTGACACATTAAAACGTGGCGTTGCATGAATTCTATGTGCTCCATGATTTTATTTGACTTGACCTCATACTTGGGATTTTGAAAGACTTTTGGACCACAACGACTTGATCCATTGTTGTGGCATATAGCGCTCAAGATCCTTGCGGGGAGGATTGATGAGGTGTGGTTTCCACCACCTTTTTCCTAAAATTATCATCTCGTGAGACAACATTGTGGTAGGAGGGGAGCCATGTTTTTCCTAGACTCAGCATCTTGTGAGACTACATTGTGGTAAGAGGGGGTCAAAACCTCTCCTGTGGACTAGGAGACCATAAGTTGATGTGAATTAAGGTAAAAATGAAGTCCTAGCGAAAAATTAGACTGGGTTATAGAAAAAAGTTTGAAGGTTGTAATGCATGTAAATCCTAAATCTAGCTCATCAAATTTAATCTTTGGCATGAGGTGCTCCACCACCATTAGTATTAACTGTCATTATTGATTTAATTAATTAATTAAGCCTTTTCTTTATATTGTATATAAAACATTAATTATAGCATTGCACCCAAAATACAAAATAATTAATTGTAATATTAATATAACATTATTTAATACACTTTATACAACATTATAACTATTTAAATAAAAAATATACCAGAAATATTTAAATAATTTAAAAAGGATTACAAATTTAAAAAAGGGAAAGCCTAATTCTCCCATTATTACAAATATGAAAAATAAAAAACCTAATTCAATATATCATAAACATTATATAAAATAAAAAATAACAAACAAACTCGTGGCATTCATGGTGAGGCATCCACGTGTGCCAGTGTGTTCAATGATAAGGAAGTTTGTCCACCTAACCGAGCTACGACCTTGGGTGGTTCGTTGGTTTTTCCATATCTAATGCGCACCTAGAACCTTCAAGCCTTAATACAGCCTATATTGAGTCCCAAGTTTGATCAACGGAATGGCTGTATTGAGTCCCAAGTTTCATCAAGGGACTAATTTGTTTTCTTGACACGAAAGAATTCAGGCAACTAGAAGGAATAGGTACCCTTCACTAGATTTTCTTAGAGCTAAGGAGTAACAGAAGGATGATTTGATATTTTGATATGCAGATGAATTGAAAGTAGAGTTGTAGGTGATCTTTCTTTTATTTTTCATAGTTTTTATGAATTTTGTGATTTTTCAACAAGCTGGTGGTAAGTTAAAAAATTTAGAGACAAATAGGCTTTCAAGATAATACTAAGATAAATTTGCATAAATTGTTCCCAAAACATCTAGATTATTTTAAAGCAGTGTGTAATGTGTTTCAAAAATTCCATTCATAAATTTGCATATAGGTACTTAAAATCCATAAAAAAAATACTTAAAATTCAGAATAAAAATGGTGAAAAGTAAGTAACTTTACAGTAAAGACAGGTAAAGACATCGAAATTAGTAGCCAATTTTTCTAACAATTTTATTATCTAAATTCATGTACAGTGTTGCAGTTCATTTCTTATATTCCATTTTCAAGTTTGTAGAGCTACAGGACAATTTCTTATATTCCATTTTCAAGTTTGTAGAGCTCCAGGACAGATTGATGCCCAAGGAAAGGTCCCCTGCTAGTGGAAAACCCAATTCTAGTACAACTTGAAGTGCCATTAAAAAAATTATTTACCAGTTTGTTTATTTAAGTTAAAATTAAATATTTTATATCAAAATATTTTTTAAAGTTTGTTTATTTATTTATGTTTAAATTGAATATTTTTCATAGTTAGTTAGTTTATTTATTTTTATGTTGAATAATTTTCACAGTTAGTTTGTTAATTTATTTATGTTTAATTTGAATATTTTTCATAGTTAGTTTATTTATATTTAAATTAATTTTTTTATTATCTATGTTTAAATTGAATATTTTTAGCAGTTAATTAGTTTATTTATGTTTAAATTAAATATTTTATCTCAAATTTTTTTCATTGCTTTATATAATTTATGCCAGATATTTTTTCTATACGCATTCACTCATTAAAAAAAGAAAAAAAACAATGTTTTTCATTCTTCTGAGTTTCCATGGTATTTAGACTAACCATGGGTGTTTTTTAATCTTATAAAAGGTATGTGGGAGGAAGACCGGAATTTTTAGTGCCATTGGGTTGTAAAGACAACTTAATGGTTGTGAATGATAATCTTCCAAGTCGTACTTTGAATAGGATTGTATTCATGACCCTCTCACCCAAAAGGGTTTTTGATATGGCTCATCCATCCATGCATTCATCATATGGCAATTCTTGGCTGTCCAGAATGTTTATCAAATCTGTATTCCACTGAATCCGTAAGATGTGGCTGCCCATTTTCCGTCAGGCAAATAATACATACCCAGCGGCTCTCCCATTTTCTGTCAGGCAAATTTGTCCTTCGAAACATCAAAGGAATGGTGGCAGATATCCGCAACGACATTTCCTGCAAAATTTCACGATATCCATATATTTTCACTTATGGATGTTTCGTATAGGGTTTGTTAATTTCACTTGGAACGCATGTTCGTTTGTTATAGATACTGATACGTGAATTATTGTATATCAACGCTCTGTCATTCAATATCAACGGGGTAGTGATAGGCGAATTATTCACTATCAACGCGGTAGTGATATGAGAGTTACTAGCAGGATATGCGGTCAGATATGCCAAATGTCCACGCCGATATGCGACCTTTACATAACGCGAGCTATTTCCGACAGCTATTTCTGGATATCCGAGCAATCTTTGCCGGATACGCTAGTAATTTCTGGGCAATGTTGTTTGGTTATGCCGATATGCGAATTATGAGCCTGGAACGCGACCTATCTCTGCCGGATATGCTACTTATCCTTCCCGTATATGCGTCTTATCTCGCCGGAGATAACTGGAATGATAAATCGCATATCCGGCAGAGATAAGTCGCATATCCGGCATATGGTACCCGCTCGCCCGGAAATACCTCGCATAAATGGCAACGGTTACTGGCATTGCCCGGAATGAACTCGCGTATAACGTGTCGGAAATGGTTGGCGCCACCTGCAAATGGCATATCCGGCTAAGGTTACTCGCGTATGATACGAATAACTCACTTATCATACCCGTTGCGGATAACGGCGATGGCAATTCACGCGAATTATCTCGCGTTGCAGATAATGGCGATGGTAATTACGACGCGTTGCATATAACGGCCATCGTTATTCACGCGAATACTGGGTTGCTCAAGCCATAGTTGCTTCGAACCCTTGCCATCGTCTTGCAATTTATTATTATTATCATGCTTTCGATCCCATAGTCTTCTTGCTGGCGACTCTCATGAATAGACTCAGAAAATGCCGCAAGACCCTGCCTGTGTATATCCATTTGGGGCTCTTTATTCTTAACCCGCCCTGTAAATCTCCTGTGTATGATTTCTAGTTTCTAGCAAATCTAGGATTTGGCGCATGTGTTGGGTGGATTGTGCATGGTAGCACTGTGAGCCACACTTGTGTGGCTATCTCGGCGAATGTAGCTGCCAGCCTGGAGGGACCTTTCCGGCAGCGAGTCCGACCGTGAAGGAATTTTTACCAGCCAGATGGCAAACTAAAATGATAGATTCGTAGCTCAAAACGGCTAGAAGCCCGACCGTGAAGGAATTTTTACCAGCCAGCTGGCAAACTAAAATGATAGATTCGTAGCTCAAAACCGCTAGAAGAGTGTGAGTCCTAATACCTCATCGCCCCAAATATTCATTTGAAATTGAATTTCTGGCTAAAATTAAAGATCCAAGGCCTTGGCCTTTACTGCCACCTTACATCTGAATTTCAGGCTAAAATTTTGTGTAGCAGCCCTAGCATGGGGAGCTAGATTTACATTTAGTAAAGATTTAGCTCCTTAAAGAAAGAAAGGACCGTGCCGGGAGCTAGACTTACATTTAGTAAATATTTAGCTGCTTAAAGAAAGAAAGGACCCTGCCGGCTCCCACTGACTTTCCTTTTTTATAACCGCATTGCCAACCAAAAAATTGCCCATTGTACTCAAATTTACACATATGCTGCTGTGCAATCATCCTTTTTAACATCTTTATACATCCTTAGGGTTTTGAGTCAACACATAGCGTTTTAAGTATTTCTGTAGATTCTTTTTCATTTAAAGGTTTATTTTAAAGAATCGAGACAACATCTGTAAAACATTGGTACATTTGTCTATGTATAATCATTGCTATATGCAATCGAAGGCCTTTCAGAGGACTCTGATTTTCTGGATAGAAATATGGATTTTCTCTTTCTCAATTTTCTCTTTCTCTTCTCCCCAACCAGAGATTCGTCCTCAGCTCCAACCGTACATTCTGGGTTTTATGGGCTTTACACACTCATTCCAAACCTTGGAACATTCAGTGATCAAATGAGGCTCAACGTACAGTCTGGGTTTTATGGGCTTTACACACTCATTCCAAACCTTGCAACACCTCAGTGATCAAATGAGGCTCAAGAATCAATCATGGTACCTGGAAGTGGAGGAGGAGGAGGAGGAGGAGGACGATTAGGAGGAGGAGTGGTGGTGGATGAGTGAGTAGAGGAGGAGGAGGATGAGGAGTTGGATGATTAGTTGGTGGAGTAGGCGAAGGCAGAGGGGGTGGAAGAGGAGGTGGAGGCTGAGGAGGAGGTAGAGGAAGAGGTGGATTTCGAGGTGGGGGAAGAGGAGGTGGTGGAGGAGGAGGAGGATGAGGTGGAGGTGGAGAAGGAGAAGGAGGAGGAGGTGGTGGTGGAGGTGGAGTTGAAGGAGGTGGTTGAAGAGGAGGAAGAGGAGGAGAAGATGGGGGAGGAGGTGGAGATATGGAAGTTAATATAAGATTGATGTCTTATATTCAAATATTAAATTCTCACTCTCCTCTCCACTGTTGGAAATGAAAGCTACAATTTCATGAATGGAGAACATATCTATTCACATAAATGATATCCTACTATTAAATGATAAGTAATTCATTTAGAAATATTTCCTCTATTCACAAATATAATCGTTCAAGTACATGCAATTTCTTTTATGTTTAGATCTGATATCTTGGCCAAAAATTTGAAGCATTCAACAAGATCAAAATTTTGAGTTTATTTTTTTTAAACCTTTTGTTTGTCTGTTAAACAATTATATTTCTAGTTTTATTGTTCAATGAACAATTTGTTTTGGAATGATTGGTTTCATCGAATTATCATTGATTTAAAAAGCATTGTGTTAAAGTTAATGTTGTTTCTTGAATAAGAAGCCTTATGTTCTCTTTCTTTTATGTTTACTTGAGAAACATATGATATTAGGAATCATATATGGCTTTGTTTATTATTTTGGTATTCCAAATATTTTGCGTAATTATTATTTTTCATAATCATATAGAGTTGACATGAATATCTAACGTGTACTCATATAATAAAAATAGAAAAAATATTATAGTATTATAAACTTTTGATGTAATGACTTCATTAAACATAGTAAGAAGTAAATACATTGTATAAATTGTCCTTGTGAATAAGAAGAAAGATTTACATTGTTGGGGGCATAAGACAATTAAAACTATTTTATCATAATTAAATATTTTCATTAACGAAGAGAGGGTAAATCTGTTCAATTGAAATCGATATACATGAATCTTTTCAGTGTTATGCATTTTGGGAAAATCACTAGCTATATAAGGTTTTTCTTTAAACTCAAACAACATCAAATTTCCTTCCAGCCAAAATCAAATGAAAATGGAAATTGACATCGAAACCCTGTAAAAAGGAAGCATTTGATAAGTACTTGAAGGCTAACGCATAGGCGGAAAAACTTGCATGAATTTTGACCCCAAAACAATGTCACAAGATAACCCAAGTTGATCATAAACTAACCTATACACATAAGAAAGGAATTCATTTGTTTGAATTGGAATCACATTAAATTAATTAGGGAAAGAACATCATAGAATGTTTTGAGATAACTAGAGTCTAACCTTAGTAATATAGATGACATGCTTCAATTCGATGCTTTGTTATAACAGAATAACATTAGTAATGTACATATATGCTTGTATAAAGAAAAATTATATTGAGATGAGAATCAAGTTATGGTTTAATCATAGAGTGAAAATTCTAGAAAGATTGTACAATATTGGAAGTAACTCAATGTATGAAGGGCAGTTCATTTTGAAGTGATTAAGAAAAGCATAAATTACCCTGAAATCCTTTGAGGAAACCATAACCAACTTATGATACATCACAACCACAAAGTAAGAAGTAAAAACTTACAATAATATACCCAATATGCAAGTGTTGGCATTATGGTTCTGGTATGATTATATGTTTCAGATGTTGTACTTGATGGCAACACCCAAGGCATGGCTCTCATTTTGATGAAAATAAAGAAGTACGCAGGAGAACAGTTCAGGAGGTGCGTACCCGCAGGTATGCCGTGCAGGGACCGCGTCCAAATACGCGGGTCACCCATTCATGGGGTGCGTACCCCAGTGCACACATTCCAAGGCAGTTAAGCGCCCAAATGTGGGGTTTCTCATGGTATTTAGCCAACAGTATTGGGTTATCATGGTTTCGGCCCGTGGTATTGTTTATTTTATTATTATTATTGAGCCCCATGATCCTTGATTTGAGGAAGAGCTTGCCTATATAAAGCAAAGGAGATCATTTGGCCTGAGCATCTTTTGAGTGATTGAATATCTTAAGATCTGATTTATTTGGGTTTCTGGTCTTAAAAGATTGATCTATAAAGGAGAAGTTAGAATCGAATCTGCGAAGGGTTATCTCTTGAGCGCGAGTTCAGATCTGAGCATCTGACTTTATTTCAGCCCTTGGTCGAGGTACGCAGAGGCGCCGAAGGCTCAGTGCATGGGTACGCAGAGGCGCCGAAGGTTTACTGCGTGGGTATGCAGGAGCGCCGAAGGTTCAGTGCGTGGGTGCGCAGGGACGGTAAAAGGTTCAGTGCGTGGGTACGCAGGGCGACTGTGGTTCAGGTGCGTACTTTCTGTAGCAGCACGCAGCGCGATTATTCTCTTGGGTGCGTACCTGCTGAGAGGTACGCGGCGCGATAGTACAATTGGGTGCGTACTATACGCGGATCAGTGAAAGGAGAAGTGCGTGGGCACGCAGCTCAGCAGAAGAAGATCTGTGGGTATACGCAGTGAGACAGAGGGTGAAGTGCGTAGCAACGCAGGCCAGTAAAAAGAAAGCTGCGTATCTGATTCAAGGTCTTCTGTTGGTTGAATTTTTCTGTTGATAAGATGTTCTGGTCTCTGTTCTGTTATTGATGATCTGGTTACTACAGCTGTCTGTATAGTTTACATGTACTTGATGTATATGGATCCAGTTTGAAAATTTATGAAAAGTGGTCCTTGAAAAGAAGTAGGGGGTTGTAGCTCCCTTCTAGGAGAGACTGACTGGAAAACGAGAGAGAGTTGTAGCTCTCTGCAAGTTGCAGCCTGCGTACGGGTAAAGGACTGCACCAGTACAAGACCATTGTAAAAGGAGTTTCTAATTTGAAAGAAGATAGAGACATATTGCAGCAGGTGGTTTTCACCCACATTGGGTTTCCACCTTATATCTGATGTTCTTTGATGTCACTGTCTGTTTTTGTTGTTCATGCTCATTGTTTTATGGTACTGATATGCAAAAATAATTCAAAGTATAAATAAGGAAGATTTGGTAAAAGAATTAGATAATACTGATTCACCCCCCCTGCTCTTAGTATTATTTTCAACAGCAAGAACAACTATACTATAACAAACATAAGTGAATGTAGACGAACCAAAGACATTGCGATGTCTTTCCGAAGGATTTCATCCATACCACATTTTACAAGGACTCTTCTTCTAAGAGTGTCAGAGGGACATAAGCTTTTCACATAAATTGCACATAGAATCACATAATCCCAAAACATCAATGTTCTATTTTTGAGAAACCTCATTGAGAGAACTATATTCAATAGAGTAATATGCATTCTTTCAACTACTTAGTTTTGTTGAGAATTGTATGGAACTATATTCTGATGTTGAATCTTGTGCTTGCATATATATTTTTCATATTCATTAGATTACATTATATTCCATTAATGGTATGAAGAGAGCCAATGTATGATTATGCTTCATATCCAATCCATACATGAAAATCCTTAAATGTTTTGAAAGCTTGAGATTTACTTTCTAGTAAGTACACACAACACATTCTAGTGTAATCATCAACAAAATATTTCGTACATTTATTTTCATTATCATAATTAAAGTGCATAGGACCGCACAAACCAAAATATATATGTCCAAATTTTCTACATGAATGAAGGGGCCTTGCCAGTGATTGTGAACAAGGAGCAAGTGGCAAATGATTATGCATAGCTATAAGCCCATATAAACAAGAAAGTCGAAAATCCCACATATACTTAGTACGGTACTCAATTAACACATTTAATGTTTAAAGTGGTTAGGTATAACAAAATAAACGTGTTGATTTATCATTCTCTGGGAGTTAAATCACCCTTGCCGAGGAAGGGGCATGACTAAGTAAAGTGAAAAATGAGATAATATTGACGGATAGTCTATGAGCTCTGGGTAGAATAAGCAATGTTTCAATGTAAATAAGCCTAATAATTTTCCAAGTAGTAGAGAAATTTATTGGGGGTAATATTCCAGGGTTTTTCAAAAATAAAAATAAAAAATAGTTGTCAATTTTGACATTTTTTTTATCTATTTGCTCTAATTTTATACTTTAAAATTATTTTAACTTAAAAATAGTTAGAAATCTCAATATTTTTATGAAAATATCATTAAACATTTAACATTATGGATATTAGGGAGTACTAATGTTAGGCAAGGTTTATAAGCTTTAAAATAAATTTCCATCCTTGAAAGTTTTGCTACTAGATAGAACCCTTTGAGAAGAAAGAAAAAACATGTCATAGTTGTGCAAAATATACAAAAGAATTAAGTGATTAAAAGAGAAGATAACATGAGACATTCTTCAATAAAATAAACATATCGGGAATAATTGACAAGGAATAAAGTTTTGGGTCATTTGATGTTTGCATGTTGTGAGGCTTTGTGACATAGTACTGATGAAAGTTCTCAATGCTAAGGGTGTGTACATTTCATGACAATTTTTTCTTTGAAATGATGAAAGACAATTTAGCATGCATAAATGTAATTATATCATAATGTAGTCAAAGAAACATTGTAATCTTCTTTTATTTCATTAATTTTTTTATTCATGTCCAAGTTTATCTCACCTTCATGGCTTCTTTTGATAAGAAGGAGAACTAAGGAATTTGTCATTGTACATATATAATAAAAATATGATCATTTTTAGTGGAATAATTGCAATAGGAGGTGATGTAGGTGTTACCTATCCTAAACAAGGTGTAATGTTGAACAATTATATCCTTGTTAATCAAAAGTATTACCTTTCTCATTTAATGTATATCTATTTTATTATATTTCCATTTACTTTAATGTTTTTCCTAAAATATATTTATTAATTTGTCAATAATATATAAAAATATATTTTTATATTGTATTACCATTCGCTTCCTAATCACATGAAAGATGTCTTGCATATCTCACATTCATTCAACAAGGGATTTTCGTGAATACTGAGGTTAGATAAATCATTAATATTTGTATAATGGTTTCAATATATTTTGGTTTGTATCCTTTAAATTCCATTCCTAAAGAAATAAATGTGAATGCATTTGAGATTTGCATAAATTTGATAGAAAAATATCTCATTACATATAGTGAAATTCATTGCAATTGAGCTCAACAACACCTTAGATTTCAATACAAAGCCTCAAAATTTAACTTAGAATTGACTAGACAAAATTAAAACAAAAATAAAATAGAACAAAAATATAATAAAAATCATATTACAATATATATATATATAATATATATATATATATATATATATATATATATATATATATATATATATATATATATATATTAATATAAATATTAGTGATTAAAGAAAAATGGGAATACATAATTTACACATCTAAAATACATATAAATAAATTTGTGAAAACATATTTATGATTCCTTAATTATTTTATGCTAATAGTGTGTATACCTTATAATAGGATTTATAGAATTTTAATTTAATTATCAATAATCAATAGGTTGATGTTAGAGATTAAATAATCAATAATTAATATTTTTAATATTAGTCATTAATAGAAGGTTAGGATTTATTTAAAATTTAGTTATGATATCTATTCCTTTTCAATTTAATTAAAAAAATGGTTTCAACATTAATTTTAAATACACTATATATAGAATATTTTAACTATAAAATGATTTACTGGTTTTATTATAACTATTGTGACCATATAATTAAATGGATTGAAAATTTCTATATCCATCAATTTATGATAAGTATCAAAACACTAACACCATTATACATATTTCATTAACTAGATTAAAAAACTCATAAAAGTTACCTAAACTATATATTATTTATTATTATTATTACTTGAGTTATATAATATATAAAAATATGTTTATCAGTGTAGATTCCCCCCACTATTATTATGGAAATCTTTTAATTGGAAACATTTCTTCTTACATTACCATGGCTTAGAAATACCACATTCCCAATATGATGTGTTGATATGCCATTTTATTAAATTAATTAATTTGAGATAATTTAGTTAATGCATTATACCTAACTTGGAAAGACATCTTATCATTGATATGTAAATATTACCATGTATATTCCAACATTTTCCCTAGGTTTCAGTATCTACGATCAACCTAATAATTAAATTATAATTGTGGAAGATCTATTCTTACTGTCAACATAATTATAGGAATATCTATTTTGGAATTTTTTTCCAATTTAAGTTAGAAGAAAATATTAACATTAAATTAAGAGCGAAGCCATATAAATTAAGTTAATCAAACTACAAATAAAATTCAATCCATGATAATCATAAAAATGGGTAACCCATTATTCCAATCAAATTTAATATATTAAAAAAACAAAAATTAACTAAATAATAACTTTATTACAAATTATATTGTGGTTATTTATAAAAAAAATTGCATGCATATTTCAACAACAACAAAAAACCTTAGTGGAAAATTTTAGTAGAGAAATATGTCAATATTACTATGAATATTCCAACATATTCCATGGGGTTTAGATATATTCTATCAACCTAATAATTAATTTATAACTATGGTGATGAGCATAATTATAGGCATATAACAGGTGGTTGACCGACTTATGTACTAATTGTTGGACTGCAAAAGGTTTATATTATGTTTTCCTATTTCATAGTTATAACATTCCAAACAAATCTCCATGTCCTGTTGTTCTCTCTATTAAATGTTGTTACTAGGCAACTTAATATGTCATCAAACCTAGAATACTTGGATGAAACTTCGTCACTATCAATCTGCTTGGACCGTTTTCTATCCTGAACATCATTTTCTTCTATACTTCTTATCGTAGTAACATGGGTTAAATCACAAGTCAAATCGATGTTCAATTTTTATTTTTTCTTGTTTAGTTCAGTCGAATATCCTTGGTCGTATGCCTATGATAAGCGCCTTTCTACGTTGAGCTTGTCTGGAATCCATTTTTTATGTTGTTGTTTTTTTCTAAACTACCATCATTCTCTATAGTTTTGTTTCAATGAATACATATTCTCCATGTCCACGCAACTACAAGACATCAAACCTAATACATTATTCTAGAAATTGTTCTAATTTTCTATGCTTCTTTTCTTTTCTACCCTTTATACAATAACCTCAAAAAATTTTCATGCAATTGAGTGTAGATTCTATTGTTGTTGTGTGTCTTCTAGTTGAATACCTGGAAATATTCCATTTAGATTTAATGTATATATTTATGTCCCTGTTGGTTTCCAACTCTGTGAGTCTTTGCTTGCAATATTCTTATGAGATTATGTCAAAAGTTCTAAGAGGTCAAATTTAAATGGTTGTGTATAATTATGCTTCGCTTCCTTCTTCTTGTTCAGCATCTCGTATGCGTAAAAGTATATCTCTTTGTTCTTCTCGAGCTTATGGTGGAATTGGGAATATTATATTAGATTATTAACTGATCCTATATATATTTTGTCAATTGTAGACTGATACAAAATCTCTTGTGGGTCTACATCTAAAGAGCTGACATACCAAACTTCAATTATTTGTATGGACAATTGAACATGCGATGAGGGAGGATTCATTTTTCTTATGTGTTGAGGTACTCTCCATCTTTTGGAAGAATTTTAAATATTTCTGGAGAAATAACTAGTGGAGTTTGTTTCATGTATACCATAATTAGTAAAGAGGGGAACCAAATGGACTTATTAGAATTTTCGCATTCATAAATGTTCATGTTCAGCATGTCACCAATGTGTTTTTCCTAGTTGTATATTTTTCCCATCATGATCATTTGACCAATTTATTGTAGAATAGTTATTTTAATGTTAGAGACTCTCCTTATTCATGCAAAAGACTCTCTCATATTAGGAAAGATATAGAAATAAGAAAAAAAATGAAATATCAAAACTTGTTTTAATAATACATATATTTAACACAATAATATAAACATGAATAAATAGGAATCGAATAAAGAATATTTATTATTCATATTGCATTGAATAGTGGAAATAGAGAAAAACCATATAGAAATACACAATTTAGAAATTTAGCAATTTTATAATTTTGAAATACATATAACTAAATATAGAAAAAAAACATATATATACACTTGATTAGTATTAATTGATGGAAGGAATAATAGCTAAAATGAACTTCAGACACCAACATTAAGACCTTAAATCAGCTACTAAATATACACCATCATTGTATGATCTAATGAGTGAAATGTGAGTACTCGTCAAGATCATTACCATATGTTGACTCACAAAAAGTGTGGGTCAATATCATAATCAAAATCATTACCATATGTTGGCTCATGAAAAGTTATTTATGGGTCAATATCGATAATCAAAATATCATCTCAATGATACACAATATCTATTATATTCCTTTCTTATGAGATTTAATTCGGAGTTACACTTCATTCAAATTGATCACTATGTTATGACACTTTAAGTGAATAAAAGATATATTTTTAATGGTAGAGTTAATGTGTTAGATATTAAAATTGATGTGTACTGTAAAATTTCAAGAATTACAACGTCATGATCATGAAGTGTACTAGGGATCATAGTTTCTAGAATTCATGGTAATAGTTGTTAGAGTTTTCATTATGGAAGGGTTTTTAATTATCTAAGAGTATGAGTAATCACAGTAAATTAGGGGTTATGGGTCATATTAGTGTTTCGACATTCATAATGGTTTTTGGTTAAGGGGCACATATTGTATAAGATATTTTGGTTAGAGCGGTCAAACATTACATTAAATAAGGGAAACAATTTTGTGGGGGTTAATATAAAGTGCAATATCTAGAAATATCTAATAATATATTCATTATAATTAGTGAATTTATAGATACATATATTAATATATATTTTTACAGATCAAAATATTATTGAGAAACCCAATGTGTGTTTCCTTATGATTTCCCTCATTGTTTTATGACTAATGGATTGTACTTAAAAAAACCCTCAGTGATTCAGTAGATAAGTTTTTGATACTCCTAGAGTTTTGCAAGGCTCTTAGAAATACTGAAAAAAAAAAAGAGAAGAAGAAGGAGAAGAAGAAGATAGTTTATCTTAAACTTTGAAATAAATATTTTATTTATATATTTATCATTTAAATTTTCCAACCTAAAATTACTTAGAAAAAATATAAATTAATTAATTTTTAATTACTAGTGAAAAGGATTATTAATCCAGGGTCTTTCAGAGATCTGGCGATTTTCATGAAGTTTATGGGCTAGGGTTCTACCTGGGCAGAGTCTGCTTCAGGTCTGGAGCACCACAGAACACGTCTGGCAGATCTGTTTCGAAAGGGGAGTTTGCTGTCAGCTTGGATGGGAGCAGAGGGGTCCAGTGGGACCCCTACTTTCAAACAGGTCATCCTGCAAAAACGTATGCAGAACATGAAGGAAGGAGTAAGAATAGAAGGTCAGAATAGTTCTAGGTTGAACAGTAAAAACAAGAAGGATAAGACACCTATGGTGTCTGACAAGACTGTCTTCTCTGAGAAGATCAGCATATCAGAGGAACAGAATAAGGGCAGTAATCGAGAGAATACAGTGGAGAAGAATGGGCCCGCGGGAGAGAAGGAAGCAGACCCACAAATAGAAAAAGAGCAAGAAGACAACAACAGTAAGCAGCCGGAAAAGGAGGGGGAGACCAATACCAACCCCAACAAGTCTCGGACCACTAGCAATGCCTGCAAGCCAAAGAAAAATGAAAGCCTACGGGTGACTATCTCTGACCCGGAAATCCAAAACTACAGGGAGCACATGGCGGAACATGCCATCATCTACAGATTCATGGGAATCTGGCCAACGGAGAGGACTTTCTGCCAATGGATAAGGCAGATGTGGAAGCCAAAAGGAGATGTGCAGCTACATCTAGGGGCAAGGGGCTTTTTTACTGTAGTTTTCACCAACATGGAAGATAAAGACAAGGTGTTCGAGGGCGGCCCGTATTTTCTTGCCTCTGCAGGGTTATACATGCGACCCTGGCAACCAAACTTTGTCCCGGAAAAAGAATCCTTCACCTGTGTCCCAGTTTGGATAAAACTCTTTTCCCTCCCAATCGACTACTAGGGGCTAAACGCCTTGAAGCAAATAGGGGATAGACTCGGTAAGTTCGTCAAAGCTTCAGAAGCCAC
>APFE030952471.1:6527-96234 GCA_000404065.3 Pinus taeda | reverse complement strand
AGACTTATAGAAGTAACAAAATGATCCCATGATTCGGGCGACGAGCACAATAAAGTAATAGCTTTATCCTCGGATGGTATTTTTACTTCTATACTTTGTAATTGCACAAGAAGAGTATTAAAAGCATTTAAATGATCAACAATCGATGTACCTTCCTTCATTCACAAACCGTACAACTGTCACTTCAGGAGAATCCTATTGGTTAAGGATTTGGTCATGTACAGTTTCTCCAATTTCGTCCACAAACCAGCAGCTGTTGTCTTCGACACAATATTAAACAGGACATCATCAGCTAGACACAGTCGAATAGCACTAATCGCTCTTTCATCCATCTCGGCCCACTCGCTATCTGTGATGTTGTAAGGTTGTTTGGCCTTGCCCAACAACGCCTTTGCCACGCCATGTTGGACAAGTAAATCATGCATCTTCACCTTCCAGATCTCAAAATTATTCTTGCCATTAAATTTCTCAATTTCAAACCGGGCACTTTGAGTTTTCGCCATTTGTATCAACAAAAAACACAATAATCTCCAATATCCAACTAGCAATAAAAAAATTGCCTATGCCTTTGTTTTTACACAACAAAAAAAAACTGCCTATGCCTATGTACTTTTGCCTTTAAACAAAACTGCCCTTTTGCACTTCACACAAAAAAATTTCTTGTTTGCACTTCACAAAAAAAAAAATTCTTGTTTGCACTTCACACAAAATAATTTCTGCCTATGCCTTTGTACCTTTGCCTTTAAAAATTTGCATTTGCTGGGCAAGTTACATATATTTAAGATCACTGCCAAAAAAAAAAAAAAAAAAAATTGTTTTATTAGCTTCTGGCTCAAACAAATATTCATGCGCACAGGTAGAATGTTATCTTCCATAAACAAAAAAATAATACCAGGCTCCGCGCCACATAATATCTCCGCGCCAGCATTAAAATTAAGTCAGCTTTAGTTGGCCAGACAACATCCACCTTTTACCCCGCGGCTACGTACATTGCCTTTATTTAACTGTTTAAACAACCAGAGCATGCTTTCAATGTTTCTTTTTGCGCAAGTCATCTAGCTCGCAAAAAAACAAATCTATAGTTCAACTCTAATAATCAATGAAGACATTTGTTGCAGAGGGATGATGTTCTATCAGATGCAGACAGGACAACGACAATAGGTGCGCCTAGCTACCACCGTGCTCTCCAATTTCTCCAACGCTTTATAAAAGCAGCGCAGCCCGCATGGTAGGCAGCGTCGAGGGAAAAACGTAGCGAGTAATCACGGAGATTCAAATAATGAGAATTTAAAAATGAAAAACAATGCACACATTGCTTTGAGCCTACTCCACCGTCAAGTTTGTGCACAGTTGGATGGTCATCAACGGTTCAATCCCATCTCATCCATCATCCAATTCCAACAGTCCAATTGATAACAACAGTGTGCATTGCTTCGAAGCCTACCGATAACCCGCACAGCAATCTCCAGCAACGTGCTCTCCAATTTCTCCAACACTTTGGCGGTCCACCAGCACTCCGGCAACAGAAATCTCCATGCACAGCAACCCTCAACACAGTGGCCCAGCGCTAACAGCATTCACACGCAGGTAGGTTCACGCCCGCACTAGCGCAGTCCGCCAGCATCAGCAGTCACGCATGCAGCGCCTTCAGTCAGTTTCTCCAGGCAGCACCTCCAACATGCTCTGATACCAATTGTTGGTCCAAGTGCACAGCAAAATTAAATAAACACATAGCAGAAAAATCATGTACATAAGACACATGAATTAACGTGGTTCACCCAACCAATCTGGGCTACGTCCACCAAACATAGGCATCAGGAATTTATTAATCAAATTGGAGATTACATCAAGAAATCCTCACAAAAAACCTCTCACTCTCTTAGCAAACCATCCGAATGATTGCATGTTATATAGCATAGATAATCCAACAGCCTCATTAACTCCCTCACATCAAATATAGGAGGCATTAACTCCCTCCCAACAACGTGGAGTTAATCTAGGACCTGAATTCTATTGTTGTCATCAGCTGAGATTTTTCCTATTTTGCTACAAACAGAGAATCTCAACACTGGAGAGATGATGCTGTAAGATCTTTGCGTGACCACTTCGCTAATCGAAAACGAACTGATAATCAAAATAGCACGTTAAATATCTTTAAATTTACGTGGATTTCCTTATATAGATATATTGAAAAATTCAGCTATGATGTAGCAAAATTTTGATTTTTTATTCTAAAATTTCACAATGGTATTTTTACAATGCATTGAATATTGAAAAGTATAACGTTGGTAAAATAAATCGACGAGTATTTTTAAATTCGTATTTAGTTACGTTGAATATAATGTTCATTAACGGTTGTGTTGGTGATCCATGTTGTTTCCGAGGTTGAGAAGCGTTTAAAACTCAATCGATATTGATGAAAAAGTGGAATCCAATTCCTTGCCTAAAACATTAATGATAAAGCGAGAGAAATCTTTTAGTAATTTCGAAAGGAGCATGCTTTAGCTTTAAGTTAAGCTAATCAAGAATGAAGACTCGTAAAGTACATTCGTAGAATTTGAAAACTTTCACATAAAAAACGGTACACAACACAACATCCTTAGTGGATGGGGACTAAATTAATCTAGATTAATATTAATAAGTTTAATAATTTTACTAATAATATTGGTAATTTAACAATAATATTTAAATTTTAATAAATTTATAATAATAAAATAATAACTATAATTTAATTTATAAATTAACACATTAATAATATGTTAATTTTAACACTAACTCTTTATAATTATGATCGACTTGATTAAGTATAGTCAATATGAATAACATGTTCAATTATGATTAATAATATAAATTATGTTTAAGATGTCTATAATTAATCATAAACACATATCCGTAGTCAACATGATGATATAGTGAAACATAACTAACTTTTGTAGGTAAATTTTATAGTGAATGTTTAAATAGTCAACCATGGTCAAACTTGATCAACTATATGTTTACTATAGTCAATGATAGTCAACTTTATTTACTCATAGTCATTATCATTCAACATCGGTCAACCATATTAATAGTAAAACATACTCAACCACATTAGTCAACATAGTAAAAAAATGAACCTTTATAGTCATTGTCTAAATAGTTGAGCATGATCAAACTTGGTCAACCCTATGTTTACCATATTTAACAATAGTCAACATTGTTCACTCAAAGTTGTCCCTATTCGTTGTAATTCAACCATATTTAATTATAGTCAATCATGGATGACTAAAGCCAAACAGTGTGAACCTTGGTGAAGTAAGGTCATCCTCAATCGGTTGTAATGAGGATTTCAAAATGTTTATTAATAATAATATTAATATTAAATAAGTTCACTAATATCAATGTAAATAAGAATAATAAAAAAATAATATTTGTAACATTGGAATGGTACAAAAAAATATTTAATGTCACAATGTGAGAAACATTGATGCAATGTTACATTACATTGCAATTTATCTAATGTCAAAATGCAACATTGAAAAATTAGTCAACCACATTTACTAATGTGGTTGACTACGTTCAATTATATATAACTATGTTTCACAGTTGACACTCTTCAACTTTGATAAAATGTAATCTCTTATTAATATTATTAATTAATATTAATAATCAAACATGTTGTGATGTTGAAAAGTGTTGTAGCTACTACAACCCCCTCAAAAAAATTTCCTAACTTTAAATTTTGGAGCCTCCTTATAATCATATCATCTTTTGTTTTAAGCCATTAATGTCATGTTCGGTCATGTTGTTAAGTTTTCAAGTATTCCTTTAGGAATTCTAAGTATCGCAACTACTTTATTTCACATTCCCAACTCTTGATGTCTTCACAAGTACACTTTCCAAGACAGGCCAAGTGCACATCATAGTGATAGTCTTGTGCATTTTATGTTAGCATTAATTGTGCACTCCTTGATAACAGCCACCCCTTGCCTGTTGAGTCTGCGATATGTTCTCAAGAGTGCCTCTCCTTGAACATTGTATCATCACAACTAGCATCTTGCATAAGAAAACATGATAGAGTAGGTGAATTAGGTATTGATATTGTCTTGTTATGAGTGAGCTTTATTTGTAGGTGCTATCATCCTACAGTCAAGATTAGGTTCAAGGAGGTCAATAAGGAGAGGTTTCAAGAAGACACTTCTGGAGATGAAACAAAAAGGTGTTATCATGTAGGAGTAATGGAATCTGGGACCATCACAAAGACATGGAAATTCATATTTACTTAGAAGGTTCCAACACTTATCCAAACCCTTTGAAGGGTGAAGATGAAGCTTATATTAGATCAATCATGAAGAGTTGAAGACATAGTAGAAAATAGAATAAATTTCCATTGATTTATCACAATGAAATTTTAGGTCACAGTCGACAACTTGTAGCCTCTCAAATGTGAATGCAAGAGTCTATCATGGTCCATTTATTTTAGCCACATTATTTGGGGAATGTAATTTTGTAATTTAAAAAACATGAGAAAATGTGAAATGTGTGGAAGCCTAAGGATCACACATGGAAAGTGACAAGTCAGTAGGAAGTTCAAGGATGAAGTAGGAGCTCAAAAGTCACATGAGAGCTCAAGAGTCACATGGGAGGTGAATGGTCACCTTATTTGTTATAAATAAACCCTCATTACTCAAGAAAAAGTACTTTTCACTTTGGCTTCTCAAGCTTAGCATAGGAAATAAGATCATTCTTTTGAGGAGAAAGTGGTGGCCTAATATTCCACTATTGGGGCTAGTGTTGCATCATTGTGATTGTATATCTTGGAACTCTCACTTAATATTTTAAGCTTTAAGAGTTGACACACTTTCATGCATGTATCATGAATGTTGTAAGACTATTCTTTTAATTTTTACAATATATGTTGGTGTTCATATGCACTAAATAAAATTAACTATTTTGTTATCTTTAGTACCCATCTTGTTGAATGACACGTCTTATTTTCTTTCATGATCATTGTTACTTTGTGAAATTTCTTGCAAATTAATCAATGATTCTTTCTATGCTCTTGTGTGTCTTTACTAGAATGACACTATTACTTTTCTCTTAAAGGCCCACTCTTTATACTCCATCTGTGGAAGAACCTTGTATACATTGCAATCGTATGTTTCATAGGGCTAACTTACTTTATTATGTCAAAGTATATGTGGGCTCTGTTATATGTTAATTGTAGTCAAAACAAATCTCTAAGAATAAATGCCAATCACACCTTTATTCCATATGAGGCTCTTATCCCAAATGGTTTCAGGTATAATTGAGACTTTATACCGGTGACGCCCTGTACTATTTGTGACATCGAGCACCATCAACAAAATGCTACATAAATCTATCCAGCATCACTTCGTGAAAAGCATTGTTGAAATGTGATCATCATTGTTGAAGCATTACATTACATTGTAATTATCCAACGTTGCATTGCGGCATTACAAAATTATTCAATCATATTTACTAATGTGGTTGACTAGGTTTGATTATGTTTGACAGTGAGAATTGTTGAACTTCGGTCAAACATGATCACCTATTAATATTATTTATTAATGGTAATAGTAAAACATAGTCGAGCACATTAATTAACATAGTCAAGCAAAGCTAACCTTTATAGTCATTGTTTAAATAGTCGGCCATGATAAAATTTGGTCAACCATGGTTGACCAAAGTCAAACATTATCAACCTTAGTCAACTAAAGTCGTCCTTGGTCGGTCACAATCAATATTTAAGAATATTTAAAAATAACAATATTACTATTAATAATGTTGACTAATAATAATAATAATAATAATAATGTGACATTGGAATGGTATAGATATTTATGAAATGTTACAATGTTATATTACATTGTTATTTGTTCAACAACACAATGTGACATTACAAAAATAGTCAACCACATCTATTAATATGGTTGAATAATTTTGACTATACTTGACTATGTTTGATAGTCAAAACTGTTCAAATTTGGTCAAACATAATCACGTGTTAATATTATTGATTGATACTAATAATCAAACATGGTGTGAATTTGAAATGGTACAAGAATCTATTCAATGCCGCATTATGGAACATTATCACAATGTGTAAATCATTGTCCCAATATTACAATACATTGCAATTTATCCAATGTCGCATTGTGGTTGACTATGTGGGGCTACATTTTGACCGTCAACACTTTTCAACTTCAATCAATCATTTTGAGTTAATAATATTATTGATTATTGTTAATAATGAAACATAGTCAACTGCATTAGCTAGCAATATTAAAAAAAGTCAACCATTATAGTCAATGTTGAAATATTGACCATGATCAAACTTTCTCAATCCTATATTTACCATATTTAATAATAGTCAACCTTTTTCACTCATAGCTTTTGTTAGTCAACATAAATGGACCATATTCAATTGTACTCAACCATTGCTAACCAAAGTCAAACATTGTTGAACTTAGTCAACTAATGTAATCCTTAGCTATTGAGATCTTATGAGGTGGGGTTAAATCGGGGTCAAAGGGAGATATAAAACACTATACTCCACGATGTGTGCATAAGATCCGTATCAAGGAGAGACTCTACTTAACCTTGACATTGCGATTAGGGGAAACCCTCATCATTGAAGACCCAGAATTGTACTACCATGTACATTGAGATTACCAACAAAAGATTTTAAAATGTTTAATAATATTAGTATTAATATTAATATTAATAAAGTTTATTATTATTATTATTATTATTATTATTATCTACTATTATTATAATTAATGTTGAAAACTCTTCCACTTTGGTCAAACATAATCACCTATTAATGTTATTGAATAATGCTAATAATCAAACATAGTCAACCACATTAGCCAAACATAATGGAAAAGAGTAAACCATTTTAGTCAATGTTTAAATAGTTGACCATGATCAAACTTGGTCCACCCTATGTTTACCATACTTAATAATAGTCAACCTTGATCACTTATTGTTGTCCTTTGTAAACATAACTCTACCATATTCCAAAGTTGAATATTATCAACCTTAATCAAGTAAGGTCATCTTTTGTTGGTCCCAATCAAGATTTTAAAATGATTAATAACAATAATATTAATATAAATATCTATTATTATTATTATTATTATTATTATTATTGAATACAATATTATTATTATTATCCAATTTAAAGGTCATGGCCAAGCCAAATACCACATTGTGTATGAGACCCCCTTATTTGTGGGACAAGGGACCCACTTCCGTAGAGTGATTTGACTACTAAGTCTACGAACGCATACATACTCTACCCTCCTCTCGTTTTGAACCCCTGACCTCTTAGGAGGAAACATGTGTTCTTAACCATTAGGCCCACTCAAGCTGTATAATCACTGACCATGATCAAACTCAATCAACTGTATAACATTAATATTAATAAAACTGACTTATAATAATAATACTAATAATAATAAGGTTAACTATCTTATTATTAAGTATTAGGGGTTTTCGTAGTGCATTATAACTTAATTCAAAAGAGTGAAGGGAACTCTTCTTGAATGGTTCATGAGGCACAATACTTGCTAAGGTTTTTCAAATGGGGTAGCAAGTTAAGTGGGCTTGATTGTGGGGAAAACTCCACATTCAAGCAAGCTTGAGCCAAAGGCAATCTGAGATGGGGACCTCCTGGGATGTCCTAGTTACTGGGTGGAAGCCTCGTTAGTGATGATCGATGCTATGTGATTCATTTCACTAGTTTCAATCCCACTTCTTCACCCTTACGAGCATCATCCGATGCAATGAGTGTTAAGTGGACTATTAAAAAATCATGAGAAATTAGCCAGTTACGACTACCTCTCATGGAAATGGTCATAGATGAATGACTTACTTAACGCAGTTGAATCCCACAAAATTATATCTAATATAATGTACTGCGAAAGCCCCCGATACTTAATTCAAAAGTGTGAAGGGAACTCTTCCTTAATGTTTCACGAGGCGTGATACTTGTTAAGGTTTTGCAAATGGGGTAGCAAGCTAAGTGGACTTGATTGTGGGGAAAACTCCACAGTTAGGCATACTTGAGCCAGAGGCGATATGGATGGGTGACCTCCAGGGAAGTCCTCGTTACCGGGTGGAAGCCCTGGAAGTGATGATTGACGCTATGTGATTCATTTCACTACTTTCAATCCCACTTCTTCACCCTTGTGAGCATCACTCGATGCAATGAGTGCTAAGTGGAATATTTAAAAATCATGAGAAATTAGTCAGTTGCGACTATCTCTCATGGAAATAGTCATAGATGAATAAATTACTTAATGCAATTGAATCCCCAAAAATTATATCTAATATATTATTATTATTATTAGATGATTGAATATATTATTAATAGTTGATGACGAGCTTTGTGATCACTATAAATATCATTTAGTATTTTAAATATTATCAATAATTATTAATTAATTTTTAAATATTGTCAAATATTTTTAAACCACGACTATAGCGCGAAAGTCAACCTTGGATGGTCACAATCAAGCTTTACAAAATAATGATAATAATAATAGGTTAACTATGTTATTATTATTATAATTATCGTAATAAGTGACTATGGTCAAAATTTGTAACCATATAACATAAATAATAATATTAATAAAGTTGACTAATAATAATAAGAATAATAATAATAAGGTTTGCTATATTAACCATATTCAACTATAGTATCATGTCAAACATTGTCAACTTTAATTAACCAAGGTCAATTTCGATAAATATTTAAAAATATTTAATAATAACAAGGTTGACATCATTATTATTATTATTATTATTGGACCATGAACAAACTTGGTGAATCCTATAAATATTATTAATATTTGAACATTATTAATAATGTTTAGTCCTAAAGCAAAACAAACTCCCAAATGGAACAAGAAGCAACAGAAACAGCCAAAAGGAGGGCAATATATAGCCCCCTTGCAGGAAGAAGTAGAAAAAGCAGAAAGAACAACATACAAAGCAGAAGCAGAGGACCAAAAGGACCAAAACAACACACAAAAGGAGAAGGAAGTCCCCAACAATCCTAGGCACCACCAAGCATCTCAACTAACAGCACCAAGCATCTCAACTAACATGAATGGAATTAACTGGCATCAAGCGAACCCATGAAGGATCCGATTCTCACAAAGGCATTGCCACTCATACATGTGAAAATCAGCTTTCCATTCCATCGTATCGGTCACTCCCAACACTGGAGGTTTGCGAAAGATGGAAAAAAGAAAGGGACAAAAGAACAGTAGTTATATTTTTTATTTTTGTCTACTTTGTTTCTGAAAACAGGAACATGCCATATGCATATGCTCTTCAGCATCTACAATATGTAATTTTATCTTACAAGTAAAATTATGATTTTTCCAAATGGAAAAAAAAAATAATAATAATAATAATTATTAATAATGTTTAAATATTTTTAAATCATAACTTATATATAACTAAAATCCAACTTTAAAAAATAGTAATCATATTTTAATTAATATAATAATAAAAAATATTAATAATGATGATAATGATATTAAAGTTAAACTACTCTATTATATTATTAACTATAGCCAAATATTTAAAATTCCAAATGCAGCTTAAACTGACGCTGCGAACAACCCCCTGATCAACAAATATTAAAATTTAAATGTTAGTTTGAACATTAATATCATAATATTGATATTAATCGATTAATGATAATGTTAATATATATATATATATATATATATATATATAATATATATATATATATATATATTATATATAATATATATATATATAGATAATTATAAATATTTTTTAATTACGTCGTAAGGCGTTTCCCTCTTAAATCAACTCCCCTCTTTGCCTACCTGTCATCTTGTAAACCACACGATTATATGTTAGATGATTGCAACAATTTCAGCGGTTGATTCAAAGGAATTTCATATGATAAAATCAAATCGACTCGTCCATTAACATGATGATTCTTATTCCTGAAGGCCTTACCATTTTATGAATTCCATATCTTTAAGAAATAATCAGCGGGTGGATTGTCGTTAGGGTTTGTGAACGTTTCCACTGTACTGTTATTGGTGTGGTAACTAGCGGCAGAATCAGAGGCCATGACAAGAGATTCTCTTAAGATCTGAGCTTCTGCTTCACGTCTTTCCTTTCCCCCAATAAACCACCACACAACAGGCTAGAAATTTGATGTCCTACCTTGCTTTCCGCAACAAATGTATATGTAGGCCAATAATTTGCAGTGCCCTTCCTGTCTACGGATGGAAAAAACTATAGGAAAATGCCCATGCATCTATCAATTTTCAGTAATGCCTTCGCAGGTTGTGTTACATCGGGAGAGGGATGCGGCCTCGACCTTATCCAGGTAAGCTCTTGTTCTAAAGTGGTGATTGCCTCACAATTGAGGTTCTTGGTTCGGGCTTGAAACCTTCCACACTCTCATGGTTGCTTATTTTGAAAGCTTCCCACATACTGGGCAGCCCAGGGTTTTGGGTTTTAGCTCCATATGTTTCTTTTTCTTTACTGCATGCTGCAGAAGTGGCGGAACCTCCGGTCCGTCTAACACTTATTAAGTTTAATACCTCATGTAATATTTATTGGCAGAGTCCGCAATTGTAATATTTAATAGTAGAGTTCGCATAAGTATTTAATTTGACTGTAAATTAAACTCAATCTGGTGCAATTTTGGCAATGCATGCTCGCCTAGGTTCTCTTTTTTCGGATTACAGAGTTTATAAATATATTCAGCTGTGTTGTTACTTCAAATTTGTCTAGTGTTGGACTATTCCTATGTTTTTTTGCTTCTCTAGCCTTAAGCAATTGTGTTTCTCGTGTGATTCAATAATTCGTGCATTTAGTGGTGTCCACGCTTTCCCCTCCGCGGATGTTTTTATTTAGGTTCCGGGAGAAATCCCTTGGCTTCTCTTTCCTCCACGCATGTCTGCATGGTCGCATATCCAGACTGTTAAAGTAATTTCCAGCAAGGTGCGGGGTTTTGAGGTTTCCTTCGAAAGGGGTTTCCCTCTATTACCATGTTTTTGAAAAGTCTTCGTTCTCGGCTCAAGCCCTCCAGAAGAAATAAG
The DNA here is from genome assembly GCA_000404065.3 of Pinus taeda. Taxonomy (NCBI): domain Eukaryota; kingdom Viridiplantae; phylum Streptophyta; class Pinopsida; order Pinales; family Pinaceae; genus Pinus; species Pinus taeda. Next base: position 85,129 of record APFE030952471.1, on the reverse strand, counting down.
CGAGGGATTGTTACACTCTATAAGTTCTGGTTTGTCAGGGAAATTATAGGTTAGAGGTCATCTCCAGGAACCAATTCAGATTCCTTCGGGGTTCCAGATTCCAGAGGACCATGGCAGAACCGGGGTTAAAATTGTCTTCTAAAGATTTTCTCACTACAGTGCTTACATGCAAACATAGTTCTATTTGAATCTGAGTATTGTTCCTCTTTTCTTGATTAGCAAGACTATTTGCTCAACGAGAAAAATTTCAAGGGTTTGCTATATATTACTGCTAATGTTTTTCTTCCATTCTTTTGTATGACAATTTCTTTCTATCGACTTGTTTTTCCATCATTATGATTTCTTTTTTTCTTTTTTTATTACTATGAAATCAATATTTTCTATCTCTAAATAATCCTCTGGTTCTATTTTTAAATGGTTAGAAGTTGTAACTTCTGTCGGGAGATTTCTCGTTATTCACACAATCAATTATAAATGTTATTTAACTGTACATTATGATAAAGGTTTCACCTTAGACAATATAAATGCTATTTAGCACAAATAAAGTCTAGGATAGAGAGACAGTGAGGCACCATACTTATCCCGTTTACAACAGTCTTAATAATCTTGAAATCTCCTAGACTCAGGGTCACGTATTCAATCTTCTTAGGGTTGCGTATTCAATCTGCTTAGGGCTCGTTTCTACGCCCAGATATCCCTTTATTGCTGTAATGTCGTCCTTAATACAGACAATTGTTGCTAAAAAGTACATCATGTCCACAATAGTGTACCAAATTACAAGAAAAAGATTGTAGATGGTCATGATCAAAGGCCGCACATTCAATATTCTCGGGCTTTTATCATTAATCAGCCTTGTGTCAGATTTTGGAGTTTTGCGTGGGATTATGGGAAGGGGTTGAGGATCAGCAGCCTTTCTGGTACAGGCCAAGAAAAGTGACATGAGAGACATTCCATCCCCATTTCGTTATCTTTATAAAAGTTTGATGATTCTTCCGGTGACTCCAAATTTCTGATAAAAATTACAGTAAATTTTCATGGAAAATGGCCTCGATTTTGCCATTTTTTTGGACGAATGGAGAGGCTCCACTCATCTTCAGTCTTTTTGAAACTCATGGCTCCAACAACTGCATTTATTGCCAATGGAAAGCCTTTGCAATTCGAAGAAATTTCTCTGATTCTATCCTTCATAATATCAGCCTCAGACAATTTTACTTTCAAAAGCTCATTTTCTAAATAACTCTCAGCCTTCATCTGAGGAAAAACTGTCATTTACCCCTTTGTAAAATGTTTTTATAGTTATTGCTAGGAACATGACGCATGATCTCAGAGTTTTGGTATTGTGTAGGTGGTCTATGATCTAAGTGGGAACTTGGAATTGCGACTTGATATGGAGGTTGTACCAAGAAATAAACCAACAGCAATGAGCTTGGCTCAGCAAACATATTAGAATTTAGTAGGCCACAACAGTGGAGATATACTTAACCATTATGTTCAAATGTGGGGCTCCCACAAAACCCCTGTGGATGAGAACTTGATTCAAATAGGGGAGATTCTTCTCGTTGAAGGAACTGCATTTGAAATTGTCAAGAGAATGAATAATCTTCAAAGCATTAGTATCTATGCTTGGTCACAACTTGTTAATTGCAGAGATACTTTCCATTTTTTTGTAACCTATTTAATATATGTTCAAACTTTACATCTCAATGATGTCGTATTGCATCCTACGGAACGTATCTCTCAAATTTTCTTGCATTATTGCTTGTTTTAATACAGGTGAGAAAATAGGTTTTGATAAAGTTCTCTGGAAAGTGGAAAAGAAGAAGGATGGAAAGTGGAAAAGCAGAAGGATGGAGAGAATCCAATCTTTTACTTCAGTAGATGCAGAGGATTTGATCTATTATATGGATGGTACTTCCTCTATTGCATGTTTGCTTTCCCCTAATAAACCACCACACAACAAGCTAGAAATTTGATGTCCTACCCTCCTTTCCGCAACAAATGTATATTTAGGCCAATAATTTGCAGTTCCCTTCCTGTCTACTGATGGCAAAAACTACAGGAAAATGCCCATGTGTCTATCAATTTTCAGTAATGCCACAAACAAAATATTGATTAGTCTTTTTCTTCTCTGGGATGGAAGCTAGCCACACATACCGATGCAAATGGTTTGGTTTTAGTAACCATCAAGCCTTTATAGGCATTTTGCTTATTGTTTGTTGTCTTCATTGAATAATAAACCTGATGGACTCACACGCAGAGTTTTTCAATTTTATGATGCTAATTTGTTTCCTAAAATTCAAATGTGTTGTTTTTTGTGACTGAAACTAGCAAATTTATACTACTTTTTAAAAACAAGGTAGTCAATTTTTTTAAATATAATATATTGTGGTCCGTCTGCAACAAAACTAGCATTTTGTTTTCTTTATAAAAGTTTGATGATTCTTCTAGCGCCTCAAAATTTCGGATAAAAATTACAGTAAATTTTCATGGAAAATGGCCTCGATTTTGCCATTTTTTTGGATGAATGGAGAGGCTCCACTCATCTTCAGTCTTTTGAAACTCATGTCTCCAACAACTGCATTTATCGCCAATGGCAAGCCTTTGCAATTCGAAGAAATTTCTCTGATTCTAGCCTTCATAATATCAGCCTCAGGTACAATTTTATTTTCAAAAGCTCATTTTCTAAATAACTCTCAGCCTTCGTTTGAGGAAAAACTATCATTTACCCCTTTGTAAAATGTTTTTATAGTTATTGCTAAGAACATGGCGCATGATCTCAGACTTTTGGTATTGTGTAGGTGGTCTGTGATCTAAGTGGGAACTTGGAATTGCGACTTGATATGGAGGTTGTACCAAGAAATAAATCCACATTCCACTGCATCCTGCAACCACTGATGATTGGACAAACCTGCCGATGAGATCTTTCAAGTCTACGGATCAGGAAGACAGAGGAGCCATAGTCATGGCTTCTGATGCCCTAGAAAGCTACCTGGATCAGAGGAGAGGAGGTAGACTGGAAGAAGTATTCTACTAAACTACATCCACTTTGAGATAATACCATACACCCTGTTACTATTCCTTAAAAAAATCAAAATTTGAAAATTCAAGTGTCCTAACCATAAATTCCAAAGAACAATATTTACTTCCTTTGTCGCATTCAAACTATGTGAGTTGCTTGAATAAAAAAGGGCTTGAAAATTATGTCTTCAGTAATTTATTCTCTTGCTATAATTTCATTTTTACTCATTTTTACTCAAGTTATGCATGACTGCACATTCTTTATTATGAAATATTAACTTTTAGTTTTTCTCCAACATCTATCCCATATAAAGTATATTCTTCCTCAATGTTCAATTTGCCATGGATAAGCTTATTTTGCACATGCAATGCTACAATTGCAACTATACCTTTCCCTTTCACTTTGAAGACACTATCATCACCAAATATGATTCTACCATACTAAGTGTCATTAATTATATTAAACAACTCATCCTTAGATGTCATATGAGTTGAGTGTCTCGAGTCAATATATCATGCATAAATTTCTTGATTGTGTGCCATCAAACTTGACACTGTGACAGGATCAGTTTATTTGGAAATCTGGCACTCTTTATTACAAGCTTGTTAAGAGGAAGACTTTATTTGGGAATGGGTACTAGGGATCTCATGGCCACCCTCACAGGTCCCAAAATCAAAGACATAGATAAGTTTGCACTGACCACCACACATGTATCTAGTGAAGCTTCGATTGTAATGTTGTCAATGGATACATCAATTCTTCCATGCAGCAATTCATGAAATATATATGCAATTCCCATGATGTGGCCTCCATACTGCTCCAATGTGCTCCTTTAAAAGATGCATTAACATCTCCTTCAATCCAAATTCCATCCGAATGTGCAGGTGCCATTCAAGAGATTTGTTCACATAACATCCCTGGATGCACTTGTAATTGCATTGTATTCAGGACAGTCAACGATATCACAATCTTACTTGGTAAGAGGATGCCTAGAACACTACAACAAGTGTCAGATACCCTATGCATACTTCCATCTCTGTAATGCATAAGAAGTGGCTTCCATTTGTTCAATCATGTGGGGGACATTTCCAGCGTGGAATTCCCTGCAGTCTGTGAAATGCTTGATTTTGAATTTAAGCCAACCATCCAAGAAATCCCTATTTGTGTCTGCATTCCACTGCATCCTGCAACCACTGATGACTGGGCAAACTTGCTGATGAGATCTTTCAAGTCTAAAGATTAGGAAGACAGAGGAGCCATAGTCATTGCTTCTGATGCCCTAGAAAACTACCTGGATCAGAGGAGAGGAGGTAGATTGGAAGAAGTATTCTACAGAACTACATCCTTAATAGTGCCAAGGTTTGTAGAAGTATTAATCAACCTTGTACTGACTGGTTGCTTCAAAGTATATGGCTTCTGTAGTGCCCTGTTAGCGAGAAGGGCAATAAGCCATGCAATAAGCCATTACATCGTGGACAGTAAAGGAAATGGGTTCTGTGCCAATGTGTTTCTAACCAGTGCTGTGGTCAAGATTACTGTCGATAACACCAGTGTTTGCCAAGTGCTAAGGTTTAGAGGTAGTACTCTTCTGAACCTCAGAACCTTATCGTCTATAGTGAGCTGTATCAACTTGATTTGCTCTGTTACTTGGCTTGTGCTTGCTGCATTAGAATGTGGCGTTGGAAAATTGTATAAAATAAACTCCATTCCACCCTCTAAGCCTAAAGTTGTTGCGATAATAACTGTCATCTGTATTGGCATGGGTATGGACTGTTTAGAAATGTTTTCCAAGAAAATTAGTGGGAGGAAAAAGCTTCTGCTTAGGGTAGTGATAGTTTTAGAGATTGGTTGCATTGCAACAACCAGTGCAATTTTAGGAGCTTTGGGTACAAAGGGCTTTGGAACATGGCACTATAGTGCTCTGCAAGCCCTAGTTTGTGTGAAATGGGGAATTGGGTGTTATCTATTGGGAGAGTATTCACCCGAATATGTTCACAGACCTTCCAAGTCAACCATGATGCGTAGTGGAGTTGAAAGTCTTGCATACTCTTCGGCAAGGTGGATTGACAATGGAATTCTGGTGTATTCTTCTGCATTCTTATTCAATGCTCTCTTGTCTGCACTTCGGGGCATGCGGTCATAATATCCATGGAAGGACAAACTATGAAGCCTGTGAGATCATTGTGGTGTACTTTTCTTAGCTACAATTCGGGGCATGTAGACGATGAAATTTGTCAGATCATTTCTACCAGGTAGCAAGTTTCTTTTTCTTAATTTAGTAGGGTTGATCTTTTTGTTGTATCTTCTACATTGTTATGCAATGCTGCCTTAGCTGTAGCATGGGGCATATGGGAGTAATGTCCATGGAAGAATAGATGATGAAGTTCGTCTGATTCTTCCTACTCCGTAACAACCTTTTTTATTTTCTATTTTTAATATATGTAAATTTAAGGATAGATGATGAAGTTTGTCTGATTCTTCCTATTCTGTAACAGGCTTCTTTTTGTGTATACAAATTTAATATTGTTAGATCTTTTTGCTGTGCTCTTCTGCATTCTTGATGATGTCTTCGCTGTAGCTTGGATATGTGAAAGTAATGTCCATAGATGGATACATGAAGTTTGTCTGCTTTTTCCTTCTCTTTGACATGCCCTTTTCTTAATGTGTATAAATCTTATGTTGTCAGATCTTTTCGCTGTAATCCTCTGCATTATTGTGGAATGTTGTCTTAAGTAGTAGTTTGGGGCATGTGAGAATAATGTCCATGGAAGGATAGATGATAAAATTTGTTTGACTTTTTCTACTTTATAACATGCTTTCTTTTTAATCTATGTCATGTTTTAGCTCAGTACATATATTTAATTTAATACGGGGAACCTGAACTTTTTTCATACAAGATCAATTACGAGTAATTCCAATATAATATGAATTAAAAGGTTTTGTAAACTATACTTCAACATATGACAAAAATTTCTCTTTCAAAATTGGATAAAAGGACCATTGGATAACAGGTGGCATAGTTGACCCTGTTTAAAGGGAGGTTGATAGATTTTCAGGAATATTTACAAGATATTCAAATTTGCAGGCAAGATATCAACAGTCAAAGAATCAATTTTCAGTTTGATGGCAGAGGATTTTCAATCATCTCCGTATTCCAGGTAGCAACTTAAAATTAATTTTATTTTTTTTTTACTGTTAGGATTTTATTCCTAAAATCTTGTAAGAGCCTGAGGATTATGTTTTTCCTATATTCTTTAATTAGAATATATATTTGTAATGTAAGGGAGGTTGGTTTTTGGTGTAAGAAACCCAGGTTTGTATACTGTAGAAGCTTGATAAAGTACTCCTTGTTATGCCTAGAAGACTGGCTATTGCTAATGGCATAAGCTAACAGCTACCTTGGTATTTTGACCCTACAGTGGAGGATGCCCATTACATACCTAACAAGAAGGTTCTTTGAGAGTAAGTATAGCCATTAGTTGATCTCCTGTATCTGGGCTAAAGAATATTGTTGAAATCTTCTAATTTGACTGTTTTGTGATAATATTTGATGGAATTATTGTTCATATACTGGTGAATATTGATCAATATGAAAGACTTTCCTTCCACAGTTCTTGTGTTTTGATTATTTATGAATAGGAATTGATTCATTCAACTAAAATTGGTATTGTTGATTTTGATGGTACTTCTGTTCTCTAGCTTGATGATTGGGTGTTGTGCCGAATTTACAAGAAAATGGTCATTTTGAGAGAGTACAAGGGGTAGAACGAGATGAATCACCCAGTGCAGATGAAGTGATGGCTTCTTTGCCTGTTATTGATCAGCGAAACAAATTGCAACTGCCCAAAATTGCCTCTTTCAATGGGTTGTTGGAGAGTGATGATCCCTTCATAGATAGTTTTTTAAACGATGAAGCCATGGATAGCAATGGAAACAGCAACAGACTACTTCAAGTCTAGTCCTCCAACCTCTCTCACAACAATTTCAGCAATAACAATGACAACAATAGCGATTGCCGATATGAAGTTGTCCCAAAACAAGAAGAATTAGCAGTGGAGAAACTTCAATTTGCCATTAAATTAATGGGACACGAATTCCCACAAAGGAGTTCAAAAAGGTGCAATTAAGTTGAGCTTTCAACTTCTCATTCAATTGATGGACACTGAATATTAGATATAAGATAAATATATAGGAGTAGCATGTGAGCGTCAGTTTTATAAAGGAGATTCTTTTTATTATTAATAAAAATATAGATAGTTTCATTTTAAAGGGTTGTAAATATGAGTTTTTAATTGTTTTTATGCAAAACCTGATAAATAGCAATTTAGCAATTTCTTTTCAATTGAGTGACTCAAATTCATGTTTCTTTAGGTTGAAGGTAAAGCCACTAAAGTGGAAAAAATTGTGATGCCAATAATCAGAGGGATTGTGATAAGAAATTTAATATTCCAAGAAGAGGAGGTAGTAGTAGATTCTAAATAAATTAGCAATGCAACAACATAAATGTTTGCAACAAATTTAGAGAGATCCACCTTATTGAATAATGCACATGCTAAGTGGATGATGGATTTCTGCACTTTATGCCTTAAGGCGTTTCCTTTGCAACATCTAGGGTAAATGCTAGTTATAGTTAAATAAAATTAATGAATTCATTCTATGTTCACATACGTCTAGCACAACTACCTTAATTCATTAAATAAATAAACTTTTTTCGACTTTTATACCTGCAAGAATAAATTGTGCATAGACCTACATTTTCCATATGGTAAAAATGATTATAATATTTTTCGACGAGTTAATATTAATGTTAGAGATAATAATCCAATCCAGTTAGGTTGTCCTTCACGCATTTCAGGTGCGTACAGTGTTGTTTTAGTTGACGAAACTAAAGAAAAGCACCTCGTAGAAACTTCTTCGTGCTTCTTCAACAAAACACATGGTGAACTTTGAAACGTGTAATTAACAAACCATACCCATCACCCCAGGCTTCATCCAAATAGCACACAGCCTGTGAATCCATTCCCCTCTGCCTCAGCTCAGGTTTTTAATCCAAAGACTTCACGTTTTTAATCCAAATACCACACAGTCTGTGAAATTGTTTAAAACCCCTTCAAATAATAATAATAATTATTTAATTTTAAAGTTAATTATTTAATTTTAAGGTTATTGTCAATTCAGATATTAAATTAGTGTATGAGATTATTTTCTTGTGGAACAAGAGACCCACTAAGATATACATACTCTACTTTACTAATCTTAAATTTATAACCTTTTAAAAAGAAACACATGCTTTTAACTATTAAACCTTTATTTGTATGTTCACTGGCGTCAAATATATATATAACTCTAACTTATATCTCAAAAAACTTAATCTAACTAACAACAAAGATAAGGGCATCCAAATAGACAACTTAAACTTGCTAACCTTGTCCATAGTTAATAATATTAATATTGTTGATATCCTAATAATCTATCACTTCTATTAGTGCATGGAGTCATACCTTGTTTTCTTTGGTTAGGTGAGGTGACATGAGGTGAAAGAATTCTTTTTCTATTTTTATTTTTTGTAATTATTTTGCAATTTTAATATTTTTTCATAAAATTTGAAATTTTAATATAATTTAAAGAGATTAAATACGTATAAAAATATTTATTGAGTAAAGAGGCTTATTTTACAATTTTATATGAGGGGATACGTGAGTTTGTCGATCTAGTTCTTCGTTTTTAAAATGAAATAGTAAAGTTAAAAATTATGATTTAAATAGAAAAATAATGTAGACTATAATTAAAAAGAAAATAAATATGCTGTGAAGTAATTAGAAGTAAAAATAAATATGAGTAAAATGTTAAATCTTACAATTTGTTATTAGTAAAATATTTTAATGCTAATTAATATTGACATATAACTTAAAAAACACATGTTAATATAAAGACTATTTTTAATTTGCCTCACAAATGTCTTGATACACATGTTATGTGAAATATTTTAATATCTAATTAAGTATGTATATATATATATATATATATATATATATTATAATATATTAAAAAATTATGTATATATTATGAAAATTTATGTTTTATGCTTATAAAGTTTATTTGATTTTTATATATATTCTATTTAACATTCAAAAATACAATTTAAACAATAAAAAATAACACATTGTATATTACATTGTAAAAAAAATTACATTTAAAACAATTTGACCCCTTTCAAATCATATTAGATCTCTAATTCAAATAAATCTACGCCAATAATTTTAAATAATTTAAATAAATCTATGCCAATAATTTTAAATAAAAAACTAATCACAACGAAAACTTTATATTCTATTTAATAAACATGACCCTGAAAAATCCATATGCTAGAGAGTTCCTTCTCAAATAAATTACTGCAACCACATATCATTAAATTTTCATACAAATATTCTCAATTTTAATAATATTCCCATCAAGAAACATTAATTAAATTAAAATTGAACTGCAAAAGATCTGCTCTTGTTACTTAATACCAGTTTACAGAAAGCCAAGTCACGCTGAGAGGAGCCTCCAATATTGGTGTGAGTGGGCCAACAAGAAAATGCCGGCCCGTTTTGTCTGAATCATTTGATATACATTCAATTCGCACTGAGCACAGTGAAGTCGACATGAGAAATGCCACAATAGTGCATACTGGATTCGGATAATGAATTAAGGTTTTGTCTTTATCTTTACTTTAAAAAGAAAATATGGTCAATTTTCTAGCTCAAATTGAACATAAAATTGAATGGACAGGTGGATTCTGTTGTAAAGATAAATTCAACCATTTATATTTACAATTTAATCATATCTTTCTAAATTATTGTTAGACCATTTGAACGAATCAAAATAACTTAAGTAACCATGAGTAAACTATTGACTCGTTAAATCGGTCGATGTCAATGATCACGTCGAAATAACTTAAATCAACAAGAAATTATTTTAATATTTACCGGTGATCCTGCCACGCCCGCATAAATCATCACAAGAAATAAAATAAACGGATCCATGTCAATGACCTCAGCATAACTAAAATAAAACAAAATCAGCATGATGAGTCTCTTTACTATTAAGGTTTCGAGTACTATTCACACTCCATAAAATCGATTGCTCTCTCAATTAAGTATTGTTACCTATTTTCTCTAGGTATTGTTAAGTATTTTCAAAAATATAATATATTTTTTATTTTTATTATTTAATTTTAAATTATATTAAATGAGATATTAAATTGATATATAATTTTTTCTATCAACTAAACAAAAAAAGCCAAATAAATAACAAAAACTTTTAAAAATTACATTATACGATGATATTCCTAGCAAAGTGTCTACATTAGTAAAGTAGATCACAAGTGTAATCACAGCTTATGATGATATCTTAAGGGGTTCAATTTCCCTTGAACAATGGAAATCATGGAAAGGCATAAAACTATTTCCCATACAAATGGAAATTAAAATAAAAACTTATTTGTCAAATTTGCAATGATATTTGTTTTTTTATTTTTCAATTGAACGGTGAGTAAAGTTTTCGTTAACATGTTCTATTTGTCATTATTTTTATAGATTTTTTTTCCTTAATCATTATTTTTATAGACTTTTTTTTTTTAATCAATTTTTTGATATATCATTTCCATTAGAATTTTTTTTAACAATTTTTCTGCATAACATGATATATCAAAAAAATGAAATGTTATCATTTATCCATGTATCACTTATTTATTAAAATTAGATATCACTAGTAGAAATAAAAAAATAAAAAATCTTTGGTTGTGGTGAATCCTTTTGTTAGATGAGAAACAATTTTAATTAGAATCATCTCTGACTCTTCATTTTAAGATTTACAAATAGTACCTACCAATATTTTATGGATCCACATGTAGAGCTTCCGACTTCCTACCTCACTTGTTTAAGCTTATTGTCTACTCTATTTACTCACATTTCCCTTTGCTTTTCTTGAATTTATGAATATTCTTGCATTATTTCTTTATTGTAAAACAAATTTTATTTTGTGTTGTTTTGTGTTTTGCATAATAATGCACACATGCACCAATCATTAGGTCCATGATTCTTATGGCTAAATATTCTTGTATGTTATATTTCTTTTATGAAAAATTGTGTAGATGGGGATTTTATATAGTTGTTTGTACAATGTGGTGATATGTGTTTTGCATCATAATGCACATATGCACCAATCATTAGGCCTATAATTATTATGGAAAAGGATTCTGATAATTTTTATTTCTTTCATGAAAAATTATGTAGTTGGAGGTTTTAAAGTTGATTTTACAATGCACTGATATCTATAAAATAATACTACATTTTGATTACTTTTAAAAATCCTATTGTAATTCTTCGAGACCAACTATCATATAACAAACAAGAACAATTTCATTGTATATGAGGAATCGTATTTGAAAGAGTAAGTAGCCATATCGAATTCCTTCCATATGATTTCTATATAAATTACAATAAGTGTAAACTAATATCATCTATTTGTGTATCTAGAATGTAATGTATAAAGTATACATGAAATTTCAAATTATTTTCTATTTTCACAATAAAAAAATAAATCAATATAACTTATTAATATTAAAAAGTGAAAATAAACTTAACCCTTTATAATGGTGGATTTCCTCAACTATTTCCAACCATGCACTTTTACCGAGCTAATCCTCATAAATAGCATTTAGTATGGGCAGAACCCCGCCTCCAAGTTTTACATCATGGATGATCATTCTCACTTCATCATATCTACAAACAAAAACCAACTTGTAGCGAGTGGGGAATATTCAATAACATGGTGGTGATGATTAAATGTTTAATAATTAGTTGATGTCCTAGGAAGACGATAGATTAATCCTATCAAAAGGGGGAAAGGGTAATGGTAAAAATAGAAGAATGGAAAAGAAGTTTTAGCTTCCAAGCCATTAGAATCCACATGACCCATGGTGTTGTCACACTAAAGGGTGAAAGCTTTCATGTTCGTTCGAATCCTCTTGTGCCCTTTAATGATAGACAGATAGATGGATGTGGATGTATGTGATCTATTGTTAGTAATGACATGCTTTTATGATTTTTGTTGGAATACTCTGTCAAGACATTAAAAAATAGTGGTAACAGAAGAACAAAAGTGGGGCTTGTAGATGAGGTACATCCATATGATGTAAACAAGAGGGAAATGACTGTTAAAAATGGAAGACAAAGAATTTATTCATCCAACTAAGAAACTCTTAGGTGAGGAACTTCACTTGGAGACTGCCTCTGGCAAAATGCTCCACCCACTTCTCATTAAGAATCAAGAATATATAGTTTACAAGAAAATAGGGAGGTTAGGACAACCACCTAGAAAGCAGGAATAAATTCCTAATCTAAGTTTCACATGTAACTAATGAACTGATTCTCTCCAGGAATACATCTCACCATTAACTTTAACACTCCCACTTAATGGAGAAAGGGTTCACTAGTACTCCTAACATCTCCCTAAATAACTCAAATTCAATTCTTCAAAGAGGCTTAGTAAAAATATATGTAGCATTGTCACAAGTATTACAATATTCAATATGTATTTACTTTGACTAGACCTTTTTCCTAACAATTCAAAACCGTGTATCAATATGATTTGTGTTTTCATGAAATACTGGATTATTTGGAAGTTTGATTGAGCTCTATTGATCACATTTGATAATAGTTGCATCTTTTTGTTCTTCTCCGGTATCTTGGAGAAGTATCCTCAGCCAAACTGCCTCACATGTTGCTGCACATATTGCTTCATACTCTACTTTTGCTTAAGACAAGGATATAATGTTCTACTTGTTTCTTCTCCATCCAATGACCCTGGACCCAATGCTGAATGCATAACCTGTTATGGATCGCTAGTGATCTAGATTTTTGGCTCAATCTAAGTTTGAAAAACCTGTCAATCTAACATCAAATGAATTAGTATATTTAATACCAAAGTCTAAGGTTCCTTGAAGATACCTTAAGATGCCTTTCAATGCAACCCAATGATTCTGAAGAGGCTTTGACATGAATTAGCTCAATATGTTGACTGCAAAAACCAAATCTGACCTAGTTGTGGTCATGTAAATTAGAATCCCAACCGGTTGTCTATACAGTGTTGGATCGACCTCCTCATAACCATCATTATTCTGAAGTTTGGTATTCTTCTATAAAGCAATTGACACAGCTTTACATTGATCCATTATAAATAATTTCAATAAGCTTCTGACATACTTTCCTTGAGACATAAAAGTCTGGCTATAATCCCTCCACGCTTCAAGACCTAAACAATAGTGCAACTCTCCAAAGTCTTCCATCTCAAAAACCTGTGACATCTTCTCTTTTATTTTTTTAATGATTTCATCAAAATTTCCTGTAATAATAATATCATCTACATATAAACAAATCAAAATGATTTTCCCCTTTTCATCAAACATGGTATACAAATTAGGGTCATTCCTGCTTCTTTTATAACTATGTTGTAGGAAAAATGAATCAATCTTATCATGCCATGATCTAGGTGCACGTTTTAGTCCATACAATTATTTCTTCAATATATAGACTAAATGTGCCTCCCCCTATTTAACCAACCCTTCAGGTTGCATTAAATACACTTCCTCTTTTAATTCCCCATTTAAAAATACAGATTTCACATCTAGATGGTGTATCATCCAATGATGTATCTAAAGCACTTAACATTGTAATTCTGTTTAGTTTAGCTACAGGGTTGAAGGTTTCCTCATAGTCTACGCCTTGTTTCTACGAGTATCCCTTTGCAAATAACCTAACTTTATATTTGTCTAACTCCCATCTACTTTAAATTTAGGCTTATATAACCATTTGAAACCTATGCGTTGTTTGCCTTCAAGTAGTTCAACTAGATTCTAGGTTTTGGTTTCAAGTATTGACTCATATTCCTCTTCCATGGCTGCCCTACATTTTCTATATTCAGTTTCTTCTTTATAATTAGAGGGTTTAACAACATTTAACATACTAGTTATAAGAGCATGATCCCTATATCTTGCTAGCAACTACATCTGCCTACCTGATCTCCTAAGTGGTGAACTGGCTTCAAATTTATTATGATCATCCCTTGGTGGACTTGGCCTACTCCCTACATTTGTATTATCCACATCTTCCTTTTTTTGCTACTATTGTTGTTGTTTCCACTGCTATTGTTGCTGCTACTGATGTTGTTGCTTCTGCTCATGGTTGTCCCTTTCATCACTTCCATCTTCCGCCAGCAAAGGCATGTGCTAATCTTCATTTCCTCTATCATGGTTTCCATCATCGACCTACTCATGGAATACTTCATCTCTACTTGAAAACACTTTATGAGTAGAGGGATTAAACAATTTATAACCCTTAAGCTACGTTTAGCACCCAACAAAAATTCATTTAATGGCCTTTGTATCTAGTTTCTTACTATCCTCTTTTGGAACATGTTATATTCACTCTTGCATGCGTTACTTTCAATAACATTTGCATTTGCAAGTGTCGTTTGCACTTTTCTCTTACCGTCGCAAATGTCGTCTTTCAACATGGGAAGTGTCCCACATCACAAAAATTGAAATTATGGTGCATTTCAAAAGAAAATTTCGTGAAAATGAGTCATATTTATGATATAAACATGTATTATATCCATTCCCAAAATTTCATGCACTCTCTTACTATTGTCGCCACTATCTTCGCAAAGTATATTTTAAGTGTCACACCTAGTTGAAGGGAGCCAATTGTACATTCCTCGATGGTGAATTATGCTTTACAATGCTTGCGTCATCGTTCTTGATTTCCATGATCTTTTTTATGTCGATTGATGGTCTTATAAGTTGCTTCATATTCATATTCACTTACCCTCAACAATCTCATGGCTTTATATTGGGCAATCTTCGATTCACCATATCTATGGTTTTCCTTGGCTTATGGTTAGCCTTATATTTTAATGGTTTTCGTTAGTTTTCCGTTAACAAGAATCTTTTGGAGTACCATATATAACGAGCATAAGAAATTTTCAATAACTTTTCAAGATCTACTAGCTCATGGATTTCTTTCTCACTAGGGACCTTTTGTTGCACATTAGAATATTTTACTATGTAAAATATTCTCAATAAAAGTAACATTTTAGCATTCACACACATTTATCCATGTACAATTTATTAATTTGTGAGGTTTTGGCATTTGTCTTTGACCACATGTATGACGATCATAATTGGTGAAATCACAAAGATTTCACGTATTAAAATTCTAACACATAGGTTTGATATGTGATGTTGCGATACAAAGTTTACAATAATGCTCTTATTTTTTTCATATGTTTTGTTAGATGGCTACATCTATATTTTAGATTAATATCAACATTGTTTGTGTTAGCTTTATAGACCATATTTTTCGTTTCTTATTTTTGCATATGTTTTGTTAGATGAGTACATTTATATTTTCGATTAATATTAACGTTGTTTGTGTTAGCTTTATAACCAATATTTTTTATTTCTTGGCCTTTTACATATTGCTAGGTTCTTTTCCTTGCATTGCCCACTTTTTCAAAAAAATTGGCCATTAAAATTCATTTTCCTCGTGAGTTTGGAGCCAATTCTTTTTATGTGACTTTGAAATCAACCAATTTCTTCATCTTCACTTTGAGGCTCACCATAATAAATACCCCCAAGATCGTCACTATGAATATCATAACATGATAGAGACAAACATATGTCATCAATATTAGTATTAACCAATTTATTCGTGTCTCAAGAATTATCATGTCTTTGAAGCAAATACTTTATCTCAAAAATACCATCATACATTCCCTTCTTTTCTTTTACTTCTCTTTCCAGCCACCCTTTGATCTAATGACTCCAACCTTTCTTCTAGTTCATTTATTTGTTATGTAGTGAAACTAAAAAAATTTGGATATAGCTTGAGTGCTTGCAGGAACGTGGTAACTAATTTTGTCAATGCAGTAGGAGCACATGAGGTTTTTTTTTTAAGAAATCCATATAGGTTCACAAAAAATGTGCATACATTAAAAAAAAATGCATTATTGTTATTTTAGGTTCCACACTTGTCAAACCTTTATATTAGCTAAATGACATGGAAAAAAATGTGCATGCATTATGTTTTGTAAAAATATGATGTTGTTTCTTAAATGTGCATGTACTTTTAAATGTGCATGTGATTTCTTTTGTATATTATATTTAAAAAACAAAAATAAAAATAAAAATCTAGAGCCACGTTGCATAAAAAAAAATGCATGTGTTTGTTATCCAAACCCTACCCCCAATTAAGGTATATTTTTATACCAATTTTTTATTTTTTTTTCTTTTGTTGTTTAAATGTAGAAAAAGTTACAACAAAATTTTAAAATAATGTTTTTCATTTAATTCAAATTAATTTAAATATAATCACCCTCGCTATGAAAATGAATCTAATCAAGAAAACAACCCCACAACATATCCACAAGAAAACGTAAACCCAAACTCGGTAAATCCCATTCCAAAATCTATATTATAAATTATTTAAATGCATTAAGGATATTGATTGAAGAAGTGAGTCATAGAAGGGAGCCATCATGAATCTCATTGGATACATACCTCGCTAGTATTGTTTCCTCCATTAATACTTCTTATGGTCATTTGACTATTATCACTGAATATAGCGATGAGATGAGATAATTTTACTCCACTTGTATTAAATATCACCAACTAAATGATTCCAGGTTTATTTATTAACACAAGAATGAGCCTAACCCTTGATCCAAGGAAGAGACATCTTTTTTATGGAGTGATTCTCATTTGATCCATGAAAACAATATTGGATAAGTCATTGGCTTATGGCATTTGGAAAACCTCCCTATAATAATAGGGAGGTGCCATTATTTTCCTTCAGAAATTTTGGGTTGAGTTCACATGTGGTCACCATTTTAACTAGTTTGAAATAAGTGAGTTTGAGGTTTTTCTTGGTTCTGTCAAGGATTGACAAAATTCTAGGAATAATGCATTTAAAGGATCACCTTCTCTTAGGAATAGATCCACCCCTTTGCCTCCCAACAAAGAAACATCACCTTTTAGATCACCTTGTTTCTTCTTGCAATGTGATTGCACATATCACATGTAGTATGTTGCAACATAGCTCATTTGTGGACCTCCAACTATAGGGCCTTTAGGAAACACTCGTTATACAACACTGACATAATGTAGGTAGGCCTATGGTTTTGGTTCAAGTCAATTGGCACCACATTTGTGATCTTATTGTGGGCATACCTTCACATGACCTAATGGGGGATCTAGTCGAGTTATTTATGTAACATGTTAGTATATTTTTTAATTGAAGCAAAATTGTTGGTTATAAATTTGATTGTAATATTGATAATTTTTCAACAAACACAATTTTAAATCTTTTCTACTTTCATTATTTTGGTATATACATATTTTATAGGAGGATACACCATGATCAATATGGGAATATGTTGGTTCTCCTAATATCAATATAGCCTTAACTACAACATTCAATATTATAGATCCTCACACACAGGTATTTCAATTTATTTATTTTTTTCTACTTCATCGATAACTTAGGAAGATTTACAAATTAGTTGTTTTGAAAATGCCCAAGGTATCAGTGACAAACTAATATTACTTTGGTTGTGTTTTCACCTATGTTGATGGGAGAATCTCAAAATACATCTCCACTTGGGCTTAACAAATCACCTCCCACCATCATAGCATCAATTAGATTATATTTGTTGGAACCCGTAGTGTTTAATGACATTAATGTGAACCTTGTAGCATGTTTTTGGTTTGCATTGTTGGTTGTAGGTGTTTGGCTATTTTTGTAGGTGGTTTGAATGGTATTATTTAGTGTGATAATACAATGTTGGGATTAGAAAAGAAAAACCCTTGGCATTACTAGAGGATTTACCATGGTATTTAGTGCGAGTGATTAGTTGTTGTAGTCATAAAGAGTAGTATGAATTTAATGTGATGATTGGGTCCATGTTGATGATGGAGAAATTAGTGTAAATGTATTATGCCAATGTTGAGAGTATGGGAGCTACATCGCATAATGATGCTTCTTGAATACCTGTAGCATTAATCAATAGAGAATTAGATATTCAGTTCTAGACTTCACATGTCGTTGTAGTGTTCATATTGAACATATAATATTAGGCTTAGTGTGAAGCATTCTGAAAATAGCTCCACGTAGAGGTTTAGGAGGTTGAGGTCTTTGACATTTTGGGGTTTTCCAGGATAGGATTTTGATTCTTAGATGGTAGTTTCTAGCAAATAGTTGATAGGAAGTTGGGGCTTCTAGCTAGTGGTGGCTATCAAACCATAATAGGAGTCATGTCCCATAGCTGGTAGTGAATAGATAATTTATGTAAGTATTATGTCAAACAAATAATAGAAGAATCAGACCAACACAATAGTAGTAGGGAGGTTTTTCTCCCCTTGAGGCTATCTAATAGATATCCTTGTGTCTCATTGTGCATGATTTTTTTAATGTGTCATGGCTCTTATGGGTTGATTCTTTGACGTATTTTCATGTTCATATTTACTGCTTATATGTTGGATTGATTGTTTAATATATTAGAGAAACTTTTTAAAAAAAATCAAACCTTATCACTATTGATTCACCCCCCCTCTCAGTGCTAATCAAATTCCAATAATATCTATTTTTAATGTGAATTTGATTATCTTAGTTTAATTGAATTTGATTTTTTTTGTACTAATCGAGAACATATTACAAAATGTATATGCGGGTATCATTCTTCCCAAACCCATCCACTTCCATCATAGTTAGTCACCACTTCATGCTAAGTGTGACCTTTGCGTCCCCCCTAACACTTGGAATTCCAATTTCATCCCCTAAGGAGTTACGTCTTATTGTATATATCTATTGCAAATGTATCACGTTTGACAACCCGTAGATTTTCCCTTACACCCTTCAACCATGCCCACAATGATTCACCTTGCATGATTCCATTAACAAACCTCTCCTCTCATTATATGTGATGTTCCAACAAATAGTATTATGTCTATTTTAGCTACACCTATAGTGGATGCATCTAGAATTTATGCAACTAAATCCTCCCTAACCCCCATCATTGCTTGAGATTAAGATTTTTGACGCAATTCTCCACCTAATATCATTGCAGCAACTATTGCACCAACAAGTATTTCAACTATTGTATCTACATCTACTATTCTTGTAGCTACATCCTCAACTACTACACATAAGGGGGTTTTAAGACAATATTTAAGATTTTTTTGGGTAAATTGTCTTAACTTGAGAAAATGATGCCTTTAAGCGAGTGTTTCAAATTATTGTATTAAAAAATTCTCTCTATAAATATAATATATAACATAGAAATTAACAACATGTTGGGATTAACAGAGCCAATATGTCTTTAATCCTGGTTATTTTCTCTCTAGAGACAATAAAAATTTATATTTACAGGAAATACAATATCACTTTTGTCTCTTTAGAGGCAATATAAAATAATGAATCTAGAAATATATCTCACCATTGAATATAAATGAATTATAATAGTATTTAATTAAAAATAAACTATAATATTATTGATTATTTTGTGTTAGGGCACAATGGAATATAACCACCAAGCTCGTGCTATAAGGTAGGTTCTCTTCTATTGAGCTAGATCTCTTTAAAGAATTATTTGAGGAGTTATGGCATCCCTTGAAATTGTATATAAAATCATTGATTTTTAAAAAATGCTCGACACATAATAGAATAATCTTTGTAAAGTATATAATCATGCAACCCATATTTTTAAATCAATAAAAATAATCTTTCTATGTCTTAAATAACTTATCAGATCCACAAACCAACAATACATCACCATTTTGGAATTCTATTTCACATTAATACTCATCCTTCTCATCCATTTTGTAGTTAAAAACAAGTTTTTGCAAACACAAGGAATTTTGTTTTTATACAAACCTTGATTTGGAAAATATAAGGTTTGTTTGGAATTTTGCACCTTGTAAGTCATAAGACAACCTGAATAAATGGTCACCAATATAAATAGACAACTTCATAAGGATTCAATTAGGTAGTATGAAAACATAATTTTCTATTGGATTTACAATTAGTCGCAAGTAATCATCAAAGATCATCGAAAACATCACAACTTTCACTATTTTCAGGGAAAGAGAGAAACTACATTCTTTTAGTGAGCCATCTATATTATCATTATGATATGTAACATTACGAAGTTGGAAATATTCAAACAAATGGAGTTTCCGCCAAGTTGGTTGGTAGGAAAGAGCCTTTGCTGAGGGGAAAATCGGGATTTATGAATATTTCCTTTGCTTAGCTTGTCCGTGTCCATTATAGTGAATGCCATAATAGTGACAAATATAGTTATTGATCAAGGGGGAACTATTACCTCAAAACAGGTACTCTAGCCAAAAAACCCCCCAAAAAATGAAAAAACAAGCTGAAAATGAAAAGTGTTGATGCTAGAATAAAAAAAAAATTCAGGGTATATTTTCAACATTTTTTAAAAATGGCACTAAAAGCCAATTTTTTTTGTGCAAAAAAAACAGTGGAAAAAAAGAGTTAATGTTGGAATAAGTTCTTTTTTTCGGTGTTAATTTTCAACTTTTTTTAATAATGACGTTAGAAATAAAATAACATGACTCTAAAAAACTTTAAATTTCCAATGATTTTCAAGCATGACATTAACGATAAAATATCATGTCTTTGAAAATCCTTAATATTCCAATATTTTTAGACATGACATTAAATTTAAAATATCACGTCTTTGAAAAACCTTAAAATTCCAACAATTTTTAAGCATAGTGCTAAAGAAAAAATACATTATTTTCAACCATAGCATAAAAGTTAAAATATAATGACTCAGAAAAACATTAAAATCTTGACAATTTTTCAACCATGGGATTAAAACCAACGATTATGACTACAAAAGAATCTTATGTTTTCAAAATATTTCAAGTAAGACATTATGGAAAAACTTTATGACTAAAAACACTTTTAAAATGAACACGTGAATGAAAGATTTATTATACAAAGAGTAATTTATGTTTTAAATGCTAAATGTATAGAAAATTTAAAATCTTAGCCTAAGACAACTTGACACATTGCAAAAATAAATTAAAAATCAACTATCAAATTGACACGCAATGAAGGTGAACTAGAGCCATTGTAATGAAAACTTAAAGACCAACCATGAAATTGACACATTGTGGATACAACCTCGATTCATCACAACGAAAAATTTAAAATCGACTATCAAATTGCACATAATGGGATCGGGTAGCTAGACGAACATTGACATGAACCCTATATAAAAAAGTAAAATTTAAAATAATTAATAATACTAATAATGAAATGAAAAATACTAAAGAAAAGAAAAATAAATATAGAAAAAACATAAAAAAAACATAAAGAATAACGTTAAAGAAAACATAATTCAAATATTGAAAATAAACATAAAAACCGAAATTGAAAATATTAATAAGTTAAAAACATAAACATAAGAATAAAAAAACATGACAAAAAAACCATATATATAAACACTAGCATAGTTATTCGATCACTTTTCAGGAGAGAAAGATAAAGCCTTTGACTTGTGCTTGCGTGTGTGGAAAAAAATTACTAGTTTCGGTCCTCTAAACATATTTAAGGGAGGGCCTTCCTTCTTCCCTGGGCCATCCATGGTGAGAGTCAAGGTAGCTTCCTACCCCATCATCCAGAGGAGAATGATCAAGTTCTAGTGGTTGTTGGTGCCTCTCCTTGGAAAGAGACAAAAAAATCTATAAAATATTAAAAAAAGTCAAAATTAACCTGTAAAATTTAAAAATTTAAACAAGAAAAAAACAAAAAGGGGGGAAAATATTAAAAAAACGGACAAAATTTAAGAGAAAAAAAATAAAATTAACAAAAAAAAGAAATGAAAAAAAATTATTGTTTAGTTAAAAAAATAAAATAAAATGAAAATAGAATATAGATAGATGTCTTTCGGATTAATCACATTATCAGGATTTGGTCGTCGTTTCGAACCAACTAATGTGGTACATTCCCACCATGTCTTGAGGATGGACTACATTAGTTGGTTCGAAATGTTGACCAAATCCTAATAATGTGATTAATCTGAAAGACATCTATCTACATTATGGATCACAAAAGTCTTGGATCTAACAAAAACATAATAATTTAAAAAAAAAAAATTAAATAATTACCAAAATTAAAATTAAAACACATAAATTAAAACAAAAAAATAGGCCCAGGGTGGTAAGGGATGATTTCAGGAATCTACCCCTAGCATCCTAGGCTTGTTGGGTCGTGGGGGTAGGCAGGCACAAAGCTGCAGGTGGTTCCTTCCCCACCCATCATTGCAATCCAGCCAACTAGGACTCATCCCGTGCCACTCCCATAGCCCAACAGGCCTGGGATGGGAGGGGCTGACTCCATGAGTCAACCCTACCCACCCCGATAGCCCAGCCGACCCGGCGGTGGCAGGGGCTAACTCATGGAGACATCCCTTGCCACCCTCGGCCAGTTGGGCCCAGAATCAGCTCCTGTTAGCCATGCATGGTTTTTTTGGTTTTTATTTATTTATTTATGTAAATGGTTTTTATTTTAGTGTTTTATTTTTATTTATTTATTTTTATTATTAATTTTAATGCTTTTATTTGATTTTTTTTTATTATTGTGTTTTTATTATTTTTGTTTTTTACTTAAAAAAACTCTTTTTGATATTTTTGTTATTTTTTCTTAATATTTGCATTTTTGAATGTTTTCACTTTTTTTTTTTAAATTTTACAAGTTAATTTTTTTTTCTTTTCGTTATATATATTTATCTTTTTTTATATATTTTATTATATTTGTTTTTTTTTTGTCATTTTTTTTTTTTTTTTTTTTGCTTGTTATTATTTAAAAAAAAATTTGGTTTTTTATTTTTATTGTTTTTATTTTTCTTTATATTTGAATTTTATTTTTTTTGTATTAATTTTTGTGTTTTTTTTTTCATTTTGATTTCTCATATTTTTATTTTTTTTTTTTAATCTTTTTTTGTTTGTAATTTTTACAAGTTAATTTTACTTTTTTTTTTACATTTTGTTGTTTTTTCTTTTCCTTTTTTATATTTGATTTTTTTTGTCATGTTTTCTTATTTTTATGTTTTATTATCAACATGAAAATCACCAACATTTAAAAAAATATCTACACTTAACACATTAGAAAATTTAAAGTGTAAAAAATAAGCCATATAAACAAAAAGGGTTGATGTTTCACCAACACTTCTCAAAATGAAGATGGAAATCACTAACAAAAAAAAATGTTCATACATGATACATAAAAAAATTAAAGTGTCAAAAATAAGTCCTCTAAGAAATGTGTTGATGTTGCATTTACACTTTTCAAAATGAGCAAGAAAATCAATAACATTTAAAAAAAATGTTCATACATGATACATAAGAAAATTTAAAGTGCCAAAATATGCTCCAAAACAAATTGTGTATTATGAATCACCACTTTTCAAAATCAGATGAGTTTATGCTAGCTCAAAAATTTTCTCGTTTGATCGATAACTGTGTTGACAATGTTGGTTACTATAAGCACATTTTTTATTGCTAAAGAAACAACAAGACATATTATCGGTGCCTTACTCATATTTTCCTTAAGAAACTCAAAAGATAAAGCTCCGCCCCATTCCCCATCAAAGAATTATCATATACCACCACGTGGCGTAGAAGGGCAATAGGAGTCCCTCGTAATTTGATTTCAGTCAGACTTCATATGAAGCACTAATAATAATTAGTTCCTCTGTTCCGACAACAAATCAAGATTGAGGATCAGAGCCAATCATAGATTATTATGGGAATAAACCCGCCTACATGCACTCTTACCCAAAAAGTGAAGGGAAATAAGACTATCGGGGTTCATGTAGAGACCCTATAAGAAAACCTATGTTCCTCCTATCACACATGGAGCTTCTCTACATGTTATGCCATAGAACTCTGAAAAGTTGTCCCTTGGATTATGATTTGTCATTTTATATGCATACACCACGAGTGATTCCCTTGCATGTTTTGTTTTCCAAACCATAAACCATTTAATACATGGCCTCTTCTCCCCATCCCAATGACTTGTTGGCTAATTTTACAATGAATCGTCCATACCATTGTAGCATTTGGCTTGATTCTTATATGAGTGAGTGAATGATGCACATGTGTTGAGAGATAGAGGAATAGACAAAATAAGGAAACCACACATTAATCATGTGTGGGTTTCAAGGGTGAAAAGAAACGAACGGCTAAGCACTTGACATGACCTAATACCATAACCATGAGATGGAAATTTCAAAATATGATCTAGAGACTAAGAGAGGATCTCACTAGGCATAATTTTGGCAAAATTACCTTGTTCCATGTGATGATGGTAACTTCTCCCGTAAAGTGATTCATTGTCCCACCTTTCCAAATAAAAATCATTTCCTCCTTGGCCACTTCTCTCCTTCCCAATGACTTGATGACATCATTCTTTAATGAATGGTACACATCTTCATAGTATTTGGAATGTCCCTTATCTAAGTGAGTGAATGATGCATTTATGGTGAGAACATGGGGTGAGATGGTTGATGTGAGATATCAGTTTCATGCATTGGCTCCATTGCAAATGTGAGTGCCTCATCCACAACTTCCTTCTCCATTCGCTAATGTTGCCTCAACTGTTTCAAGAAAATTATTTTTATTTCCTCAAGGTCTAGCAAAGTTGTCTCCTTATCAACTAGTTTCTATTGGTGCAAAATATTTAAAGAAAAAATATATTTTTTTCATACCAAGGCAATAAACATAAACAACTAAAACCATGTTCGATGAAAAAATATGTGAACATTGCTTGATTTCATTCCACTATCCAATTTATTTGAAGCCCCTTCCAATACTTTATTTTATCTTAAAAGTTAACATTAAAACCCACTTTACTGAGAAAGGTATAGTAAGTAAAAGAAAAACCCCATATACATCGTCACATTTCTATCATGGTAGAAAATTGCACCAACTTCTTTGTTCAAAGAATCCCATATATAATAAGTAGTTTGTTATTATGTTTATTGTGCAACCACAAATTCCTATGACCCACACACATTCCTTAAAATAACCAAGGACTTATCCACAAAACTCATAACCAATACTTCTAAAAACAATTGTTAAGGGAAACACGTAAATATTCTTGATATGAAATTTCTAAGACCATTTTTAATTAGGCTCCTTCGAAGAAGTAGTGTATTTCTGGTTTCACTTGAAATCATAATTAGTAATTAGTTACACATTAGAGAATATTGGTTGAAAGAGGAAACTGAAGTTTTATACTATATTCCCATGATTGTTCTTGTGCACTAAATTATAATGGCCAAAGATAGTCTCATCCTTACTTATGAAGTGTGCTCTATTTTTTAGAAAATGACACTGGACTTAGGATGTTTTACATAAATACAATCATTTTCATGTGTACTTATTCTATGTTATTTTCTATTAAGAGAGGGTTGGGCTTCGCTGTAGTGTAAAGTGGGGGAGATCTGGTGTGTAATAAGAAAAAGTGAAAGAAATATGAAAGAGTGGAGCTTTACTATAAATATCACTCATCTTTAACTTGGTTCCAAAAAAGAAATCTCAATATCACTCATGTATTTCTCCCTATAGAAGGAAAATAGTACAATTGACCTTATATCTGGCAAATATTTGCAACAATAGTGTCCTACTATTCAACAACGAGATACAAATTGGGTTTTGGTGTTAATTCTCTCTGAGTGTTTTGGTCATGAGGTGATGGGGCATGTAGTTTAGGTTGATTTAATTTTTCAGGGTGACAATGTAATAACTCTAAATCCCATTCTTACTAGGCATACAATTTCATGTTGATATGATCATTTCTAAGCAGGTTGGAGATGTGTTCCCTGTAAGTAACAAGCGAAGCTGAATAAATGGTTGACTATATAAATAGAGAACTTCAGAAGAATTCAGTTAGACAACACGAAAACATAATTTTCAATTGGATTTACAATTCATCACAAGTGATATTAAAATACCATAGAGAACATCACAAACTTTCTCTCTTTTAAGGGATGGAGAGAAACTACATTCTTTTCGTGAACCATCTATACTATAATTATGAGATTTAATTTTATTGGGTTGGATTTTTTCCAACAAATGAATGTTCTAACTAGTTAGTTGGGAGGAAAGATCCTTGGCTGAAGGGGACAAATGGGCTTTACGAATATTTCCTTTGCTTAGCTTTTTCTTACCTAGATTAGTTAATGTAATAATAGTGACAACATTGGTTACTATAGGTGTAATTTTCGCTACCAAAGGAACAACATGAGATATTGACTTTTGCAATATATGTATCTTATTCCATAAAACTCTAAAAAAAATTCCCTTGGACTCTATTTGGTCATTTTTTATTAATACATTAGGATCCACTCCCTTGCATGTTTGGTTTTCCTTTGTGTTTAGATCTTGTGTATGGGCCATGGTTACATGCATCACATTGGAATTTTAAATCCTTTGGAGGTTATCTCTAATTATTCATATGGAGGATATTAGGTTGAATTTGTTACAAAATTCCACAACCCTTGTAAACTATTGATGTTTTAGTTTTGGGCAAGTTTTCTTGCTAATTTTCAAAATGTGGTGATACAAGTTTTTCCTAGATTTGAGCATCGAGATGATGAGGATATGTGTATTGTTATGATCCATTTTTTGGTTAAAAAAAAGATTGTGAACTCACAGGGAGTTCAATTTTTATAGTAGCTTTGATTTGGAAAACTGCAATGTTCGTTTGCAATTCCAAAACAAAACGAATGAAGAGAATCGTAGTCATGAATTTTATGTGAATATGTTAAAACTAAATATACATTTACAAAAATACACAAGTGAAAGTGGGTGGTAGAATGCAGAACAATCATATCCAAAATAAATAAATAAATTCATTATCGATACAAGATACTTATTGAACTAAGTTTGCATAGTGAGTATGGACCTCGACATAAAATTGAAAATCACTTTATAAAGCATCATAGTTTTTCCCATAACTTGAATGAGAGTTTAACCCATCTCTATGGTTAGCTATAAAAAAGACATTCTGATTATCACCATTGTGAAATGATAGCCACCCCAATCTTGATGGTTATGAAATACTCAAAAATTCAAGAATGTAAATCTAACGATGATTCCAAACTTCCTTTTTCAGTGGATCTATATAACATATGCCCAAAAACATGTTCGGAAATGTTAAATTGTCTAAGTAAAAAGACTTTGTTCTTTAATCCAATGAATCAATAAATATGGTATCCCTTAACATGTATTATAAAACACAATGATTGAACTCGGAAAATAAATAGTGCACTACAATGTTGAATGAAATGGTACAAGTTGTAAGAGCATGAAACATGCAAAGAAACCAGCTTCTTACAACTTAGGAAGTAGTAGTGTTTATTTTTGTGCTCCAAGTAATAAACACATAGTCAAAGTGAGGATGGGAAACTAGATCTAATTTGTGGCACTTATAATCCTATATATTGAATAACTGATGGAGTTGACTAGATATTCACTTTATACACACATGATTTTAGCATAACGTTGGATAGAACTCACTAGTAAGTTTCATCGTTGAGATGCCATCAATAAAATTACCTAACTTTTTTTACTCTGTTACCTCAACCTTAAGAGCATTGCAACCCCTAACATAAATGTTTAGTCTATGACACTTAGAGGAATATTTTTTTAGAAATTAGTTATACCAATCAATAACATCTAATTTTTATATATTGGTTAACTTGTCTATGTCTAGCTTCAACATTTCAAACAAATAAGTAATCAATAGAATGTAATATATGACACATAATGTAATACACACGATTGGTTGGGTAGTTAGTTGAAGTAAGTTACAAATTTAATACGGAAGTAAGTAGATGTTTTAGAAGCACTGCAAAAGAGAGTTTCAAAGAGAAAATATATTTTTGAGAAGTAAACATGGTACATACTGCGATTGAAGGACTTCAAGGAGGTAATTGTAGATCTTGCAAAGATAAGGAAATAGTTAGGAAGGAGGTGTAAATGTTGTTTCGATGGTTAAAAGCCATGGTAAGGGCTTGGATATGGAGAGGAAAGAAAAGGAAGATGTCTTATAATATTGAGGTGGTGTTAGGGTCCTATAATAATAGGATTCATAATTTTGAATTGGCTATGGTTAGTCTTGTAATATTGTACATACTTTTTCTTTCTGCAAAAATTTTTCCATATTAAAATTTAAAAAATGTAAAGAGGGTATGTCCTAAAAGAAATATCAAAAGACAAAAAGAATAAGAAAAGATAAAAAAAGTGAAAAAATATGAAACCCAAACAAAAATAGATCATGAAAGTGTGCAAGTTCAAGTGCCACTACTTTTTACTTTACTATGCAAAATAATGGTTGTGTGCAGCTTGTCATAAATTCCACAACCCATGATTGTCAAACTATTTAGTCTTGACTAGTTCTGTTTCAAATTTCATGTTTATAAATAGAGAATAAAGATCTAGCCAAACTATTTTTTCCAGAGAAAAATGTGTAATTTTTATTAATAAATAACAAAATTACATGTTGTACTAGCTAGAAACTGCATCATCAAGTCAGAGACCAAATGATAGGCAAGAGAAGAGCAGAAAAAATAAGATAAAAATACATGGTGGGGGAAGCTAAGCTTTCTACCCCTTCTTTTTCTCTACCTTGCACAATTCCCCTTGCGATGGTGTCGAAGAGACAAGGAAACATGGTTTCTTGCCTCCATTTTGGCATTGTCCTTGTCAAAGTCTGAGTTATCTGATGTGTGAAAGCGCTTACTCCCACTGATGTCCCACTCGTTAGGGATCAAGTTGGCCTGCACCCTATGGTTCTTGGCAACTGATTGGTCTTGTGGAGATCCCCCTTGTGTATCAGGTTTCATTGGATTCTAACTTTCCTCTTGTGGGGATGGTTCATATGGAGCTTCATCCTCCTCCTCTTCAATTTCAAGTGGGGGGTATTTCTAACCTTTGGGTTTTTTCCCAAGATTCTTTTTCCTTCTGGTGTCCTTCTTGGCTTCTGGACAGACGATGTGTAAATGCCCTATTTTCCTACAATTCCTACATCTGAAAGTTGTGTTCTCATAATCCAAGTTATGTGTCCAAATTCTCTTATTGTGAATTAATCAGATGTTGTACGAAAGTCCTTTGCTGAGGTCTACCTCTATGCATATCCGTGCGTAGGTGAAAATCGTTTCCTATAATCTTTGGGAGTCCTTTTTTATGAACTATCCAAGGCTGTTGCCAATATCAGCCAAAACTCTGTCCTCCCAGAAATAAAGGGGAAGGTTGTGCATTCGGACCCACACAGGCATTTTGGAGATGACCATGGTGTTTGCATCGAAGTCAAGGAAGCAGGGAGTGGTAAACAGGCCGGTTGAACCCCAAAACCATGGTCCTTC
Organism: Pinus taeda; assembly: GCA_000404065.3. Taxonomy (NCBI): domain Eukaryota; kingdom Viridiplantae; phylum Streptophyta; class Pinopsida; order Pinales; family Pinaceae; genus Pinus; species Pinus taeda. Next base: position 55,611 of record APFE030952471.1, on the reverse strand, counting down.
CTGTAGAATTTTCTCTCTAGCTTCAGGGGATGGGAATTTTACAACAAAGAATCCTTGGGAGCAGAGGTGGATGTCACATTCTAATGACCAGTTTGTTAAAATCTAATGGAAGAGCTCTACTAGTTTTGGCCAGAAACAGTTAAATCGACGAATAATTGCTAGAGATTCAAGGGGAGCGTGTTGCTCATCAGATTTTGGCAAATCAATATTTAATTTTGGGTTGTAATTCAGTTGCTCCACTATATAGGGGTTTGGAGCATTTCTTGTCTGTTTGGATGGTTCAAAGGATTTCTTTTTCCCCTGTAGAATGTTCTTGAATGATACACCCTCATGTGCTTGCTTTTGTTTTGATCTTGAACCTAACTATGAGCTACCTCCTAGCCCTATTCTACCCTTGGATGCAGCCCCCACATGTATTCTCAAGTTTAGTATGATGGTGGAATCAACATGAATATGATATAGTGACAATGGTTGTTGGTCCTGTAGTATTTACCTTCAAAAATCAAGCTCTGTGAATGGCTAGGATATCTGTATTTCGTCATGATGCGTTGTTTTAGATATAGAACTGTGTCTATGTTTTTGACCCAAAGTAAGCCTGTAACCCCAACTGGAGTTTTTAAAAAAGTTTGAAAACTGTTTGAGCTTACCTGGTTCCAAGGTCTCGGCTGATCCTTCTGGTGCGAGGAGACAACTTCACCTTTAATAGCAGACACTATCTATGCAGGTGGGGGAGGATCGATCTTCGTCAAAAGTTGGATCGAATAGATATTTTTATGCATAACAGAACAGGGGTATGCCAAAATCCCCTCTTCCCAACATATGTTGTCCTGTAGCTTCTTGGGTAACCCAGGTTTGCGCATCGAAGGGCAATGGCTCAGGCCCCCTGCTACAATATAGATTACAGGAGCATAAACCTCTTAGAGGGTGAAAGGAGTGCTGAAACCACCCTATGCCTGTTGTAGAGCCCCTTGCAGCTAGCCTCGGGCTAGAGAAGGATGAGCCTATCTGTTTGTGTAGTTGATAAGTAGAACCGTTGCTAAGTTCATCTCCTGTGTTCGAAGCTGCCTAGATTTTGATGTCTACCTTAGTCGTCGGGGAGCCAGAACCATCTGGGTCGGCGAGCAGCTGCATGAGAATGACCTGCGGGGTAGTCTGTAGGGAGCTCACTGGGTAAGTCAGGAGGAGTAGTCGCATAGGCCCAACCCAGTCCTTGCCTCCTTGCATAGGGGCTTCGTGTCGGTTCTTTGAGCTTTCCAAGGAGCCGAAAATGGCTGCCGTAATCTCGGAAAGGATTTGGCATGCTCAAAGTTGAACGAACTTGTTAAAGGCATCATAGGAGTATAATAAAATCCCAAAGAACTCTTCCAAGAACGCATCGCATTCATCCCCGTGTCTTTCTTCCCTGTGCACCGTGAAAGAAGCAACAGATCTGGCGGTCCTCTCGATGACCGGCTCCCTCTTCATGATAATAAATATGGGCCTTAATGTCTACCACCATTCCTTCATGAATTCATCCTTGTGATCCCCCTTGGTGACAACCGAAACCTTGATTCTGCGTGGATGTAGTGCATAAGACTGCTGGCATTCATTCAAAGTCTTGTTGAAGCATAGAGGAAAGTCATCTAGACTCTTTTTGTACTATTTAGTGTTGTTATCTTTGACTTTTCCCATTGTGGATTCGACCCCTTGACCTCCCTATGCTCTCCAGTCTCTGGAAACTTCAAGTCGTATTGGACCTTTCTAAATGGATGATCACGGGTTCTAAAGAATTGTGATTTGTGTTCAAGCCTAGCCAAACTATTTAATCATGGCCAATTAGTAGTTAGGTAGAGAAATAAAATGTGCTCATAAGCCTAATTTGAGCCATTGGAAGATATAAGATTAGAATTAGATAGTTTGCTTTTCAAAAGAAAGAGGAAGGAAAGGGTCTGCTAGCTTAAATGCACCCAATAAAGTGAAGAAAAAATGTTAGGATAAGTAAAGGGTAGGTAGAAGAAAGGTTGCAGAAATACAAGGTTGTCAAAGCATAAGCACATTTATCATGCTTAGTCATATGTTTCAGTGTGGAGGAGTAGTTATGAAAGTGAAAAGATGTTCACAAGTTGATTTAATTAACTTCCCCTCATTTCATTTCACCCCATTAAATACTTGCTAATTTCCGCATTATCCCATCATTTCTTAAGAATATACCTTTTTCAATTCGTTTTGACACTTACAGCTTGGTTTCAAACATTTCTCCAATAAATTACCCTCCAAAGGTCATTTCCCAACCCAAAACCCCTCTTCCCTAGTGTGAAACCTATTCCCCTTTAAAAAAGAAATCATTTTCCCCTTATTAATTTTCCTATTTTTATCTAAAAGACCCATAAAATCCCTCTATTCTAAGTCTTCCCCCCCCGTGTTATTTAATTAACTCCGCCATTCACATTTTCCCCTACATAAACCCATTTAACCCACCACCCTCGGTGTAGTTAACAAACCCCGCCACATTTAAACCTTGGTCCCACTTTATTAAACCCACTTATATTTAACCGCGCCTTATTCATTAATTAATTATAGTTATGTGTAATTAATTCCCCTGGACCTCTCAAATCTCTGCCCTTATTCCCTAACTTCATTTCCACTGCACGATGGCTATTGGATATTGCACCCCGAGATCTAACGGCATGCATCCATATCATGGTGATTCTCTTTCCTAGCTTTGCCAGCCCAAGAGCACACGAGATTCATGGTTTTGCTCGGGCCCCTTTCGATTACATGGGAGCTCTAGGTGAACTCACGTGCTCTCAAGGAAATACCTCCCAAATGCCAAAAGCAGTGCGATAGCCCCTGAAACCACCTCCCCACATAAAATGAAGCCACCCACTATTCATTGATATAAATTCTGCGCCAAATGTGATCATTATCCGTTAAAAGACCGAAGACACTCTTTTTCACGCTTTTCGCTCATTCAAACTCTAAAAGCTGCCTAAGACTTCCTACACACCCTAAGCCTCTTCAACTGAATTTGACCACTGATTATATTCTAAACACGCTCTAGACTCCATCCACAAACATCTCAGTTCAATAAAGTCATTGATTTCTTTCCCCACAGACCTATGCTTTATTAATAATTGTTATATTCTGCAGGTGATTAGTTGAACAGGAGCTTGGATAAACATTTTTGATACTAGTTCCAAAACCTGTTTACTCTAAGATTACCAAGGAAATGTATTCAAAAGGCTTCATTGAGTAGGAGTTTTGTGTACAAAGAGAAACTCAAGTTTAATACAACAACAGACCAAAAGGAAACAATTTAGAGAAGTAAATGTTAAAACAAAGATGAAATCATTTTCACCAACACAACAAAAGATTCTTACAAACTACTCTCCAAGAAACATTCTGTACTCTACATGTGTCTTTTACTAAAAATCATTTTTACTAAAAACATAGAAGCATGAAAGAGTGAGTAAGATTTATAGTAAAAGGTAAAAACGAAAACATGTGATAGATCATGCAGTTAAAAGACTAAACGGAGGAGGCAGATGAAAGTGTATTAGATGAAAGGTCATAAGTAAATATGACATCCAACGTGAAGACCAAACAACCAAGTTTCTTAAAGGGAAAAAGATCAAAGACTAAAAGACAACATAACCTAAATAACAGGGACAACAAACCACAGTTCAATAGCTGTCTCTATCTTCTTACATGAAGATATTTCTTTTTCCTAGATTAGTTCTCAATGCAGTTTGAGATATTTTGTAAGTTCTTTTGCATAAATGCTTCATTATTTGAAGTATTGACGGGTGGATTGCTATACATTTGTAGAGTTATTTTGATCTTAAACTTGAGGGTTATTGTACCAATTTTCATGTCAACAGACTAGAGCAAGTAATAAAAAGATTGCACTATAGGATTCATGAGATGAGCTATTGCAGTGAAGTATCTTCTTTGTCTAATTTTGTTACTTTCTTATGTGTTTCATAAACTTAAATGTTATCTAAATTTGAATGAATTAACTGGAAATTTAACTCAGAATTTGTGTAAGTATACTTTGTGTTACACAATTAATCATTTATATGTTTTCCTCTGATACCCGGATTTGAGAACCCTTAATTTCTCTCCCATCCTAGTTGACCTTTTTCACTTCTCTTCATAATCCAGCCTAGGGAGCACTTAATTGTTCCCTAAATCTGATTGGAAGCCATTGCACCATCAAGCCTTTGAGATATATAGTAACTCCTCTATCTTTCCTTGTGGACATTGTTTTTAGAACTTAATCCAGTCCTGTTTGTCTAACATTTGACCCCATAGTCCAATGGTAAAAGACAACCCTTTTCATCTAAGTGATCACACCACCCAAATTCAAATAAAAAAGCCAAGCACAATCATAACTAGCCTATAATCAATTATCTAAAACAAAGTTAAACAAAAAAGAGAGAGCCATCTCTAAGATTAGGAAGGCTAGATCCTGATCTCCAAAGTTGGATTGTGGTTACCTCTATCATTCCTTTTTCTTACAACTTAGAAGAAATTTTGAGTGATAACATCATTGGTGAGCATACTGGGGACCTCAATCCTCAGTCTAATAAAACTTTAATGAAACCTTAAATTTCATCTTGAGCCCCTTAAGGTTCTTGGAAAGGTTCATAGAAATAGTTAAAAATGTTAGAATTCTGGCTCTCAAGAAGACTCACTATACCAGGGCAAATCCAGACCCAAAACCTGCTACTATAGTTGACGACCCAGACAGAATTTGAAGAAAACCAAAAAATGTAGAAACGTAGGCAAGTAGTAGCTAGTTAGTCAAAGAAAATTCACTCCCTGAGAAGTTGTCAACTTTAGAGGAAATTCCTTTTGATTTTTCATTTGATCTCTCATTTTTTAGACTAAATCAAAGAATGCAATCCATGAAACAATGTTAGATGTTAAGTTTATACAATGCATTGAAACAAAATAGGTACCTATCCATCTAGGTTTAGATAAACTTGTGTTGGACACTTTTGATAAGTTAGAATCTTTAACCTCCACATTGATAAGCCATATAGATGATGCTTACCTTGAGCAATATGTTGAACTAGCTACCCTTACTGTTGCTACATCTGAAATTTCTGCATAATCTTCAATCACTGTAAATACACCTTCATTTACCACAACCTCACCAATAGTATCCATCACAGTCCATTCCCCTAAGCCAGTTATTCATCATCCAAACACCTCATCCTCATCTAGTTCATCTCCATCCATTTCAAGACATTCCTTAAGTACCAGCTCCTTACCGCCTAGTCAAGCCAGAATCCAAGCCATGGCAGACCGATATGCACCCCTCATTTTACCAGCACAACTCCATGCCATGCCCCAAGATTATCAATTTTTTTTTTTTTTTTTATGCTACTAGTCAGAACGCTGCCCAACAGCATGTGAACAAAATCACTGACTATTTTGAGTTGCATGAGATAGATGAATGAGATGTCCAAATGAGGTTGTTTTCTCAAACATTAATTGGGGATGTTAAGAAATGGTTCAAAGCTTTACCTGCACACCATATTGGAGACTTAACTACTTTTCATAGATTATTCGTTGATAGATGGGAGAGAAAGGAAAACTCCCTACAAATACTTTCTGAATATGATAACATTAGAAGAACTCCTAATGACTAGGGTCAAGATTATTGTATTAGGTTCAATAGCATCTACAATGCAATCCCTGCTAATATTAAGCCTCCACCTGATATAGCATTAACCAAATTCCCTAATGGTTTTGAAACTGACATGTCATACCAATTAAGGGAAAGAAACCCAGAAACATTGTAACAAATGCAAAGTAATGTTGTTAGTGTAGAGCCAACCTATTAGCCAAAGAAAGCTAGAATGAGAAATGAAAAGAGAGTTGTGATTAAAGAGGAAAATTCCACTTTTGATGGTAAAATAGATAGCTTAACGAAAAGTGTAGAGAGAATAATGGATAGATTAGAAAACATGGAAAGAAAAACTCAGTGGGAGAATCAACAACCACCCCCAATAAGAAACCCAAACTTTAGGAAGAATCCTAACATTGGAAATAATGCTATACCAGATTATCAGATTAGGCCTCCCTTCTAGGAAAACTATGAGGAGGGTTCACAGAGCCATGAAGGGGAGGATGACACCCAAATAAACTTGTTAGGAATAAAAAATGAAGATTTTGTTTTTCTTACTCAAAAATAATAGGAGTTGTACATGCTACAACAATTGCAATTAGAATCTGGTGAGTCCTTTGACTTTAAACAGGGTTATGAGTTAGTTATATATGAGGTTCACAAACAATATAGCTTAAGAAGTAAAAGGAGCAATGAAGCTCCCACTAAAAGATCAATCTATGCCCAAACTAAAAAGATAATAGAAGCTCTCGTTCCTAAGATTTTACAAATCCTTCCTAGGGGAAAACTAGAGGCTTCTACTACAAATTGTAGATACAATCTCTACTAAAACCTAAAATGAAACAGTTACTGAAATCAATCCAAACAAGATAAATCAAAGAAAAACAACTGAAACATAGACTGAATTGCCTACTACTGAGAAACAAGATAAAAATGGACAAACTGCATTTGTTAAGGAATATCTCATCAAAACAAACCAAGCTCATCTCCCTTTCAACCTCAAAACTAAAATAGAAAAACTAAAGATATCAGTTCCTTTGACTAAGTTAGTAAAGAATGAATCCTATAGATCATAGATAACTAAAACTTTAAAGATAGTAGAGGGAGAATATGCTGTCAATTTGAATGATGACCAACCTGAATTATTGCTTGGCCCTGAAGCAAATGGTACTCATTAGCAAGGGGGAATCTCTCCTTTCTACATTATCCTGAACATTCATGACAAAATATTACATAATTCTATGTTAGATTCAGGGGCATCCCATAACTTCATGTCAAAACCAATCATGGAGAGACTAAACTTAGACATTACCAAACCATATAAGGATTTGTTTTCCTTTGACACTAGCCAAGTTAAATGCCTTGGCTTGATTAAGGATTTATATGTAACTCTAGTCTAGTGCCCAACAAAGAGTATTATGATGGACATAATAGTTGCAGATTTCCCACCCAAATATGGAATGCTATTATCTCGCTCATGGGGAGCAAAATTGATAGGATCCTTACAGTTAGATATGTCATATGCCACCATATTTGTTTTTGGCCAACAAAGGAAATTGTATAGAGAGACCTTGATGAAATACATGGTGAGTAGTGCAGAAAAACCACAAAAAAATTCCCTATATAATGTGTGCATTCTAATATGGACTCTTTCATCTTCTGCAATTCTGACCATGACAAAAAGGAAATCACAGTTGAAGAACTGAAATACAAAATAGCTGATAGTGAAAACATTTTTCATGAATCACTTTGGCATTTAGACTTTGATGGATTTGTGAATAGACTAGGGGCTAGTGCAGGAGTGTGGATCGACAATATGGAGAATAATCATTCTAAGTGAGATTCATTCAGATTAAAATTCAAGTGTATAAAGAACATGGCAGAGTATGAAGCTATGATCTTAGGATTACAAATGGTTAGAAAACTTGGAGCCAAGAGAGTTTCTATTCTTGGAGACTCCGAACTAATTATTAAACAAATTAATGTTGAATACTCTGTAAACAATCCTAGACTTAGTAAATATAGAGAGACTGTCCTAGATTTGATCAAAGGCCATCTGGAAACAAATTTTGCTACCATTCCTAGAAAACACAATATGCAGGCTCAGAGTCTCACTACTTTTGCTAGTACCTGCAAATTTTCCTTTTAGCCCAACCATTAGTACACTGCAGAAGTGAGACATAGGCCTGTCATACCAGACAATTTGAGGTATTGGTAAATTTTCTCCCAGGATTCTCAGATTTATGATTTCATGGATGCTAAAGGTGAGTTTCAGAATCGTAAAATAGATACAGGCTATATAATAGAAAATAACATAGATATAAATATTTTAAATGTAGGTAAACCCACTAAATTCGCTAAATTAGAAGTAGATAACTTAGAAAATGTAGAAATAGAGGAAATAATGAATGATAATCTTGAAATTCTTAATCTGAAAATTAATTTTTTGCCTAATGGATTAGTCCCCTTAGAAGATTTGTTGGATTCCAACGATGTAGCTAGGAAGCCGAAAATGGAGCCTTTGGGAGCAGATATAGAAGAATGTAATGTAGGAACTGAAGAAAAACCTAAACTCATTAAATTATCAAAAGCCTTACCTCTAGATGAAAAGTTTAAAGACATAAATCTGTTTAAATAGTTTCAAGATGTATTTGCATGGAGTTATGAAGACCTAAAATCTTATGACGCCAACATAATTCAACACAAGATACCAATCAAAGAGGATCATAAACCTTTTAAACAAAAACCAACGAGGATTAATCCAGTTCTTATGCCATCTATTGAGAAAGAAGTTAAAAGAATGTATGACGCCCAAATTATAGCTCCCATTAGATACTCTGATTGGGTTTCAAACATAGTCACTACTAGGAAGAAAACTGGAGAAAATAGACTTTTTGTTGATTTTAGAAATTTAAACAAGGTCTCATTGAATGAAAACTATCCTCTACCAAAGATGGACCATATCCTTGAGAGGGTAGTATGATCATCTAGAATCTCTTTACTTGATGGGTTTTCTTATATATAACCAGATCTTAGTTCAACCAAAAGACCAAGTTAAAATTGCATTTACTACTCCTTGGGGTACCTTCATGTATTTGAAGATGCCTTTTGGATTAAAGAACAAAGGAGCAACATCTCAAAGAGCTATGGATATGGATTTTGCCAAGGACATCCATGAATTCCTAGTATTATACCAATATGACATCACTGTCTTTTGTAAATCTGATAATGAACACCTAGATCACTTGAGAAGTGTATTTATCAAATGCAGAAAATTTGGGATTTCTTTAAACCCTAAAAGACACTCTTTGGTCTAGAAGAGGGTAAGCTGTTGGGACATATAATATCCAAAGATGGAATTAGAATAAATTCTGCTATAATAGAGGCCATTTTGACCATCACCCATCCTAGAAATATTAAAGAGTTACATTCATTTTTAAGCAAGATAAATTTTCTTAGGAGATTCATTTCAAATTTAGCAAAATTAGTTAGAGAATTAAATAACATGTTAACAAAGGACTCAGCACTTAAATGGATAGTGGAGGCCAAACAGTCCTTTGAAGCCATCAAGGAAGCCCTAACCAAAGCTCCAGTGCTTATAAGTCCTAATTTTCATAAAGTTTTTATAATCTTTTCTTTTTCTTTGGAACACACCGTTGTTGTAGTCTTGCTACAAAAGAATGACTAAGGATACGAACAACCGATTTCATTTTTCAATAGATCCTTAAGATATGACACACTCAAATACAACATTATGGAAAAACAAGCATTAGATTTAGTGAAGGCTATTAAAGATTTCAGAGTCGATATTTTGTATTCTCACATTATTGCTTATGTTCCAAATTCAGTAGTTAAGGACATTTTGACACAAAATGGACCTGAAGGAAAAAGAGGCAAATGGATTGCCAATATATTGGAATATGGAATAGAAATAAAGCATACTAAACTTATCAAAGGTCAAGGTTTTGCCAAACTCATGGCTAAATCAAACTTTCAGGCCCAAGATATCAATTTCATTGGTGCCCTTGATGATTAGGAAGAGATGGCGACTCCACAGATATGTGAACCTTTTACAGATTCACCCTGGTATGTAGATATCATATTTGTATTACTAAACTTACAAGATCCTCCTTGTTTAATAAGAACTAGTGCTATATTTTTGAAAATGAAGTCATTAAAGTATTGTATCATAGATAATGCTTTGTTTTTGAAAGACATTAGTGGTATTCTTTTGAATTGTTTACTTTAAGATGAAGCTGATAAAATTATGCAAGAATTTCATGCAGGAGATTGTGGAGGATGCTTGTATTGGAAGACTACTGCTGACAAAATTCTAACGGTTGGTTTGGCCCACTCTTTTTGCAGGTGTTAAAAAACATGTGACCTCCTATCATAAATGCTAGAAATTTGAGGGAAAGAGAAAACTTTTACCCTTGCCTCTTAATCCAATCTCCACATAAATGCCATTAAAACAACACGGGTGAGACTTCATTGGAGAAATACACTGAGCCTCCTCATCTCAGCATAAATGGATTCCGACAACTACTAATTACTTCACCAAATGGATAGAAGCCATCCTTTCTAGACAAGCCACGAATGCTATCATTATCTCATTCCTAGAAAATAATATCCTGTCAAGATTTGGATGCCCCCAAAAGTTGATTACTAATAATGCAACTGCTTTTAAATCCAAGAAAATGGTAGACTTCTGTAACAAATACCACATCACCCTTGGCCACTCCACTACCTATTACCCTCAAGGTAATGGACTTGCAGAATCCTCTAACAAAAGCCTAGTCAATATCATTAAGAAATTACTGGAAGACAACAAAAAGACATGGAACAAAAAGTTGGTCAATGCCTTATGTCCAAATAGACTAACTACCAAAAAGTCCATTGGTACATCTCCCTATTAGTTAGTATATGTGATGGATGTTGTTTTTCCATCCTCTTTGAGAGTGCCAGTGATGAATATCATCCAGGAATTACAGGTGGAACCAAATGATATCTAGAGATGGATAAATCAGACCATACACTTGCAACAGACCAGAGAAGAAGTATATGTAAAATCATAAGTAATCCAGGAAAAAATCAAACATATATTTGATAAAAAGACTAAAGCTGAAGATTTATATATAGGTGATAAAGTTCTTAAGTGGGATTCAAGAAGAGAAGACAAGGGAAAACATGGAAAATTTGATTTCCTATGGAAAGGCCCTTATGTCATTTATGGTTATAGAGGTAACAATTTTTTTTTCTTGAGAGAGATAGATGTATCAGATCTACGAGGAGGACTTGTCAATGGTGGAATGTTGAAGCATTACTTTTCCACTGATTCACAATAGTTCATTTTACCTTGATCATTGTACATAACATTACAAAGTTTAGATTGGATTGGATGCTGACCTTTTGAAGTTGAATCCCAGAGAGAAGGCCTAGAGCTTTGAAGGTTTCACCATCATAAGTATGAATAAGGAAGAAATAACATAAGAACGGATTACAGGGTAACTACAGTCACAATTCAAAGGCTATTGATCTTCGAGTCCTTGACATTTCACCAGGAAATGTCATCTCCATGTGGAGCCATTGTTAGGGTCCTATAATAATATGATTCGTGAATTGGCTATGGATAGTCTTGTAATATTGTACATATTTTTACTTCCTACAAAATGTTTTCCATATTAAAAATTAATAATGTAAAGAGGGTATGTCCTAAAAGAAACATCAAAGGACAAAACGAATAAGAAAAGATCAAAAAAGTGAAAAAATATGAACCCCAAACAAAAAAAAATCATGAAAGTGTACAAGTCCAAGTGCCACTACATTTTACTTTACTATGAAAAATAATGGTTGTGTGTAGCTTGTCATAAATTCCACAGCCCACGATAGTCAAACTATTTAATCTTGACTATTCCATGTTTTAAATTTCATGTTTAAAGATAGAGAATAAAGATCTAGCCAAACTGTTTAATCGTGGCAGATTAGTAGTTAGGTAGAGAAATAAGATGTGCTCATAATCTTAATCTAAGCCATTGGAAGATATAAGGTTAGAATTAGATAGTTTGATTTTCAAAAGAAAGAGGAAAGAAAGGGTCTGCTAGCTTAAATGCACCCAATAAAGTGAAGAAACAATGTTAGGATAAGTAAAGGGTAGGTAGAAGAAAGGTTGCAGAAATACAATGTTGTCACATTTATTATGCTTAATCCTATGTTTCAGTGTGCAGGAGGATTTATGAAAGTGAAAAGATGTTCACAAGCTGATTTAATTAACTTCCCCTCATTTCATTTCACCCCCCATTACATACTTTCTAATTTCCCCATTATCCCATCATTTCTTAAGAATATACCCTTTTCCCTTCATTTTGACCTTACCCCTTGGTTTCACACATTTCCCTAGCAAATTACCCTCCAAAGGTCATTTCCCAACACAAAACCCCTCTTCCCTAGTGTGAAACCCATTCCCCTTTAAAAAAAATCATTTTCCCCTTATTAATTTCCTTATTTTTATCTAAAAAACACATAAAACCCCTCTATTATAAGTTTTGTTTCCACTTTCTATTATTTAATTAACAATGCCATTCACATTTTCCTCGACATAAACCCATTTAACTCACCACCCTTGGTGCAGTTAAAAAACCTCGCGACATTTAAACCCTCGTCCCACTTTATTAAACCCACTTATATTTAACCCCGCCTTACTCATTAATTAATTACAATTAAGTGTAATTAATCCCCCCAGACCCTGCAAATCTCCACCCTTATTCCCTCCGTGCATTCCCACTGTGTGACAGCCATTAGATCTTGTACCCCCAAATTTGACGGCACACATCCATATCGTGCTGATTCTCTTTCGTAGCTTTACCATCCTGAGAGCACACGAGATTTGTGGTTTTTCTCAGTGCCCTTTCGGTTACATAGCAGCTCTAAGTGAACTCACGTGCTTTCAAGGAAATACCACGCGACTGCCAAAAGCGGTGCGATGGCCCATAAAACCGCCTCCCCATGTAAAATGAAACCACCCACTGTTCATTTATATAAATTCTGCGCCAAATGTGACTGTAACCTGTTAAAAGGTTTAAGATGCTCATTTTCACTCTTTTTGCTCATTCAAACTGTGAAAGCTGCCTAAGCCTTCCTATGCCACCTTGAGCCTCTGAAACCAAATTTGACCACCAATTACCTTTTGAACATGCTCCAAACTCCGTCCACATACATCTTAGTTCAATAAATCCATTGCTTTCTTTCCCCGCATACCTATGCTTTATTAATAATTGTTGTATTTTGCAGGTGATTAGCAGAATGAGAGCTTGGATAAATAGTTTTGATACTAGTTCCAAAACCTGTTTACTCCAAGATTCCCAAGGAAATGTATTCAAAATGATTCATTGAGCAGGAGTTTTGTGTACAAAGAGAAAATCAAGTTTAATATAGTAGCGGAGCAGAAGGAAACAATTTACACAAGTAAATGTTAAAACAGAGATGAAATCATTTTCACCAGCATAACAAAAATTTCTTAAAAACTACTCTCCAAGAAACATTTTGTATTCTAGATGTATCTTTTAGTAAAAATCATTTTTACTAAAAACACAGAAACATGAAAGGGTGAGTAAGATTTACAGTAAAAGGTAAAAATGAAACCAGGTGAGAGAGTATACAGTTAAAATACAAAACATAGGAGACAGATGAAAGTGTATCAGATGAAAGGTCATAATTAAATATGACATCCAACGTGAGGACCAAACAAAGAAGCAACTTAAAGGGAAAAAGATCAAAGACCAAGAGGCAACAGAACCTAAATAACAGGGATAGCAAACAATAGCTCAATAACAGTTTCTATCTTCTTGCATGAAGATATTTCATTTTCCTAGATTAGTTCTCAATGCAGCTTGAGATATTTTGTAAGTTCTTTTGTATAAATACTTCATAATTCGAAGTATTGAGGGGTGGATTGCTATATATTTGTAGATTTATTTTGATCTTAAACTAGAGGGTTATTTTACCAATTTTCAAGTCAACAGACTGGAACAAGTAATAAAAATATTGCACTATAGGATTCATGAGATGAGCTATTGCAGTGAAATATCTTCTTTGTATGATTTTTGTTACTTTCTTATGTGTTTGGTAAACTTAAATGTTATCTAAATTTGAATGAATTATCTATAAATTTAACTCATAACTTGTTTAAGTATACTTTGTGTTGCACAGTTAGTCATTTAAATGTTTTCCTCTCATATCTGAATTTCAGAACCCTTAATTGCTCTCCCATCCCGGTCGACCTCTTTCACTTCTCTTCATAATTTGGCATAGGGGACCCTTAATTGCTCCCTATATTTGATTGGAAACCATTTTTCCATCAACCCTTTGAGATATGTAGTAACTCCTCTATATTGCCCTGGAGCCACTATTTTTAGAACTTAATCCAATCATGTTTGTCTGACATTTTACCCCATAGCCCAATGGTAAAAGAAAACCCTTTTCATCTAAGTAAGTGATCCCACCACCCATATTCAAATAAAAAACCCAAGCACAATCATAACTAGCCTAAAATCAATTAACTAAAACAAAGTTAAATAAAAAAGAGAGAGCCCTCTCTGAGATTAGGAAGGCTAGATCTTGATCTCCAAAGTTGGTTTGTGGTTACCTCTATCATTTCTTTTTATGACAACTTAGAAGAAATTTTGGTGTGATAATAGCTGGGAGGAGGTTTTTCTTGATGATATGTATCTACTTGAACTAAAATCATACGATAAGTTGACTAAAAGACAATGGGGTGTTACAAAGGAAGGAATGATAAATGGTGAAGAAATGAGTATCAAGATAAAAATAAAATTTGTAGAATGGTATTTCATGGTTCATAAGGAGAATCAGTATATGGTTGAAAAGTATATATGTGAAGTGCAAGAAACTGGGAATATAATGGTAAAAGTAATATTATCTAGAGAAAGTTCTAGATTGTTGCTAAAGAAGCCAAGTATGAGTAGGAAGAGATTTTGTTTGCATGCCTATAAGAGTAAACTGAGGAGAAGTTTGTGATTGAGTACATTCTAGAGGAACCAAAGGAAGATACTAAAAGAAACTATGTGATGGAAAATTTTCAACAGAGTGAAGTAAAATAAAAGGCCCCATTGGAGATGGTGCCTAGGGGAAGGTTTTATTGCCCTAATGCATTTTGTATTTATTTGTCTAGAACAAGAAAATATTGTGAATGTAGTTGAACATGATTATGAAGATATAAAAATTAATCAACAAATAAAGGCTTATCATATGTATCAAGAGTATGAGGAGATGGATAAAGCATATTGGTTGTATGTAGAGTTCAAGGCTACGTAATGCATATACCGAGCCATAAGGGATCTTATCTCTATACCAATTAAAGAGTATATTATTCCATCTAAGGATATTTATCTTATCCAGTACAAGTTTTGAGGATATTTTGATAGTAATGAAATTATATATAGAATATATACAGACATGTTTAAACTCTTGTTCAAATATTTTACCCTTTAAAATGTAACAGGTTGATAGAGTGGGATGAAAAATCACTAGGTGTGTAAACAAATCAACAAAGTTTTATGGTTAGATTAAAATGGATGAGTGAACTATGGAAGAAATAGCATGAAACTTATAGAGTGAAGTTATTAAAGTGAGAAAATATAAGTATATACAAGGTATGAAGCCCCAACATGAATGGTTAATTAATGGAAATATGTAATGTGCTCCCTAGACCTAACAGTAATGTGTGTCTCTATTGTTCACTATATTGTAAGTAGATCAAGCCAGTGGTTTGTGAGGTTTAGAAATACACTTAAAAATATCTCAATGTATTTTCTCTTAATGATGACAACATTGCGAAAGTTATCTCTTATTTGATAATGGAACTCTACCTCATGTCATTGTAGTTGCTCCTCATCATGATTAGATTGACTCACCTCTCTCCAGTCAAGAAACATGCTTTCCATCTCTAGCTAGATTCATCTCATTAGTGTTTCAACAGGGTACCAATATTGTATGTGATGTATCCTTGGAGAACGTTCTGAGATGCTCTTCAAACATTACTAAAGTTGAGCATATCCCAGGAAAAAAATGTATCCTCTCATTGAGCATTAGCTTCTGCAAGTTAGATGGCACACATTATACTTTCCTAATTATTAACAAACTATTAATGATAAATTAAGAAGTGCATAAAATCAAGTATAGATCCTTTCCTAACCAAAGAAAAACAATGTTGGTTCCTCAGAGAAAATTTCACACTTCATATTCTAGAACTTACTTGGCTATATACTTAACATACAAGCATGATTCTATGAATTGTATTTATCCCATCCAGAGTACCTCACAGTTAATTAGATTTATTGTATTTACTATTATGTCACTTTACTCCAAGAAGTAATATATAAATCCAAGTAAGAATATTGTAAAAAAAAATTCAAATATAAGTTAAAAAGAAAACATATGCAATGTAGTGGATCAAGAGAAACATCTTCCTAATTAAGTTCCTCTATTTTAGTTAGATTTGACCTGAGTTTATAGTATATAAATAAGTAGGTTTCTATAAATAATTGAAGCAAAATGAAAAATAGGAGATAGCCGAATGAATTTTTAATCAATTCATATACGATATTGTTAGTAGAACTAGTTCTACCTTTTCTAATATTTTATTTAGATGGATTTTGCATAAAATGCATTTGAACTAAACTGTCAATGACATTGATACAGTATATGAACCAAGAAATGGAAAATTATGTGGCCTTAGTATTTGGGCAATTGAAGGAAATCCAAGAATGACAGTATGCTTTCTTCGTCATGAAATAGTCTCAAGTATATATGTCAGTTCAAAATTTGAACTCCACTACAAATGTAATATGGTCATTTTGGTTGCGGAAAGGATGTATTGAAAACATCATGTTCTAGTTCTAAGACAGAGTCATCCTTGATAGTAAAAAATACTAAGTTTTCATCATTTTCTTATGCAAATAAAAGGGGAAGTGAATCTATTTATGAATCCGCAAATATGTATAGAGAATATGAAAGATAATACAATATAGTTATATTTTTAGTCTCTAGCCCCTATATATCCACCTATAGTGGATGGAAGCATTTGTAATTATCCACTGATGAGGTTTACTCCTTTATTATTTTTCATTTTGTAATTCAAGAGAAATGTCAAGATTTAAAAAAAAGAAGTTATAAATAGAGAATGTCTACACTCTTTCACATGTAACTTTATAATTCATATAAGTTATTTGATTATGAGGCTTTAAATGTATCATCGAGAACAATTATACTTGTAGCATCTTCCAACTTTATTTTATGCAGCATGGGTCCAAGATTGAAATCACCACCTTCCATTCACAAGGTAGTTACAGATCCATTTGGGCACATCAGATCCCAACATCTAGATCAGTGTTTTAGGGCTAATCAAACCCTAGTTTTTAGTTGCTTCATGCCCTAAACAAGTCACCCCTTTGAATGCCTCCTTCCCAGATAGTTTCATGACTTGAAGACATCCAGAAATAGCCTCTAGAGGGACTAGCGTAGGTAAGCCCTTATGAAGGTGCGCTGTAGAGTAGTTAAGTCCACTTCCAGGGTTCTCTACATAGCACTTAGGCTTCCTTTCCCCTGCGCTCAGCGAGAATGAGTGAAATTCACATAGGGTTTGGGGAATATAATTATATTTTGGAGTCATCTAGAAGTTTCCCTCACATATCATCTCCTATGAGCTTGAAAATGGATGAGGAATGAGTTAAGTTGCATCGTATCCTCTCATCCCTTCCTCCATGGAACTAATTATAAGTATGGAAGGCCATTCAATGCCACCATTAATTACAAAACCTCCTTCATCTTTGTATAAATTGACCACTCATCTAAGTGATTAGGGGCTAGATTATGTTGAATTGTAAGGAGATAATGATGCTATGAGATTTGGCTTTGAAGTAAGTAAATATTATGATGCTACAAGTTTGTCATGCTTTTGATGTGATGTTGATGGGATCCAAGTTAGAGGAATGGCTTTGAATCAGACGCCAATGGTTATAATTCCTTATTCTATATAATGAAGTGTTTGAAATTTTTTCCCATATGTTGGTATTGTTTCATAATGCTTATGTGTGTGAATTGTATCTAATTCCTTTCACTTATATTCAGTAGATTGTATGCTTTGATTGGTTTGTGTCTTTTTTTGTGTTTATAGGGTACTTCTCAAGTAGATTAAGTATGGGAAGGAACGATGGAATCGATACAAGGGAGACGAGAGGAAAGTGGAACTATAGGTAGGCCTTCTATCTTCTCATCTTATCTATTGTTTATAGGGAAAGTCTAAAACACTTTAAACTATTGTTCTAGATAAAACTACTTATCTAGGGAATTAGTATTTATCCATAGATGCTAAATTATCCAAAACAAATTGGCGACTCCACTAGGGAAGAATCCTCATTTCTAGTAGCTTACCCACCTCCTCAGACATCCTTGTAGACCTTATTTGTTTTCATAGATTGTAATTCAGTTGTTTACATTGAAAAATTGGTAAAAAATATGTCAAATTGCCTCTTGAAATGGCTTACTATCACCAGTCTAGGCTTGTGAGGGACACAGTGTGCTGTAGAGCACCCCTGGCTTAGGGACAGTGCTCTGAAACACACTGTCTCTCACTCTGGGCTGCGTTGATCCTCCTAGGATCAATTTCCCACCTTTGGAAAGAGTTTTTCCTACTTGTCTCTATTTGATTGTTTGTTGATTGATCAATGAATATTATATCTCAGAAAATGAGTTTTTATCTCCTGTTCTAGCCCAACTTTGATTGGATTGGTTAATGTTTCTTCATGTTTTCTTTGTCATTATCGATCAATATTCAAAGTTAGGATATAATTGATTAATCTTCATTTGAAAGAAAGTGTCGTAAAGTATTCTCTTCCTTCAAATTAGAATTGTCGTAAAAGTCTTCATTCTTATGAAAGATTGATTGATTCTATGTGCATATTTCCTTTTGTTCATATTCACATTAAGGAAATCCAAAAGAAATAAATGCATGTTGCATTTAAAAAGTTTGTGTGTGCTCATAGGAACAGTGTAGGGAAATTGCATTTAGATTTTGCTTTTTTCTCTTTGATCGAAAGAAATCTGATTTCTCTATCACTAAGTAGCTAGGATTTTCATCGTTAAAATGAATGGAAAGAATGCTTATCATGATGGTTGCATTCCTAGGAATTTCAGAATACATCACGTGGTGAACTTGAGAGGCAAATTCCTAAGCAATATCAACTTAAAATTAACATCAATTTACCCAATGGAGCATTGTCATTAATGAGAACATTTAATGGTTCTAGGCTAGAGACGTGTTCCAGTGTCGTAAAAAAAGAAATTGTCACTAACTTGTCTGTAATACATCTCGAGTGTGATACCTCATTCCATGTATGTGAGTATATCATAGCTCATCCACGTACCTTCAGGCATATAGGGCGTTGTTATAGTACGTAAAGTATATGGGAATTCTCTCACTATGCGGTTTTGCATTAGACAATGTTTATACGGACTGGGCCCCCATGTACCTTCGTGTATATATGGGAGGACAACTCTAGGTTGCTATCCATCCTTATGTAACCATGTCAACTGCCTTGTAAACTGTGATACACCGAACACAACATTCAGGGAGATTGCCTGCCCGTACTTCTTGGTTCACTAGGAGGTATTTTGTAGTTCACAATTTCTTGGTAAACCTTTTGCCTAGTATACCCCTTTTTGTATATTTCTTTTTTGATAATAAAATTAATCAACAATCATGGAGGAACATCAACCCTTACCCCATCGTTCATGGAGAACAGTGAGCAAACTGCATTTGCCACCTGAAGCAACACCTATTCGAATAAAGCAGTCTCACTTAAATGAGTCTAGTACGTCAGGAACTCCTAGTTCTTCATCTGCATTACCTGAATCATCTATTTCGGCAAGTACTAAGACTCCAGTTACTCCAACCATTTCTGGTACATCCATTTCTTAAGAAGAAGCCTCACAATTACCCGAGGACATTAGCACTGATCCTAGTGAAACAGTAACCGACATTATTCAACAACAAGTTGATCCTCAACTTGAAGTTGCTCAGCAAGAAAGTACTTCTGAACTTGAATCAGTTCAACAAGAAGTTAATCCAGAACCTATCCCAGTTCAAATAGAAGTTACATCTGAACTTGAAGTTGTTCAGGAACCTCTTTCTGAAACTATTGTTCATTACCCGAACATCTAGACTTCGAATTTGAGGATTCAAAAGTTATTACTTTACCAAAAGACGATCAACTGATTACTCCTCAGACATCAGTAACTATTGAAACATCAAGTTTATCAACACTAGAAATATTTTACGGACCTGACGGTGAAGTTCTTCCACTAGGTCTAAATGCTATAGAGGAAGAATTGGAAGAAGATTCTATACCTGGAACCCCATTTCAATTTGGAGTTGGGCTTTATCTTTACCCTCATACTCCTCATTTTACTGCTCCTTTTGATCCTGCTTATTTTCAAGTACCCGTCGATTCCTTAGGACAACTTTTGGGCCAGTTAACTATGGTTGAATAACCGTCAACATCTTATACTTTATCATCTAATGCAACTGTGGCAGAATCTTTTGCTGCAACCTCCTCAATGTTTTCTACCACACCTGAGTCACACCTATATGGTGAACCGTCTGTCCTAGTTGGTTACTAATCTTTATCTGGAACCCACTCAAGGGTTGCTTCTACACCATGTTCATCACCCATGTCCTCAATCAGAATTTTACCTGGTCCTTCTCTAACAGGAACTCAATAGTTTGATCCTACATATTAATATAAAGCTGGGCAATTTAGTCAACAAAGACCTATGTATCCATTAAATACTGGATTGCCACCATATGGAGAGAAATATGCTTATTCACGTATCCTCCTTATTTCGAAGGACCATCATATGGTAATATCTCGTAGTATTCAGGTCAATTTGGAATTAGAGTTTTTCAATGGCAACCAACAATGCCAATCCAACCAAGGCTTGTGTATCCAACACAACCAATGCAAACTGTGTTAGCCATTCCTATTACACCTATTGTTACTACTATACCATAGTGACAAGTTCAAACTATTGTACCTCAACTGGTACAAACTGATCCTTCTACCATGCAACCATAAGTTTCAGGTCAAGAATTTCAAATTCCTCAAGTTGTTGTACAACAACCACTTGTTTCTGGGGTTTAGCAGCAACCTTAGGTTAGTATAGCCTTATCTGGACTAACGCAAGCTTACATTGGTATAGTTTATTCACAACCTAGCCAACCTTTCATTGTTGGGCAACAACAATCGTGGCAGCCTCAATTTCAACAACCCCAATTCTAGCAATTCCATCCCCAATTTGGACCTGTCCCATAGGCTCAACCTAGGTTTGGTCAATCTCAATCTTACCAAGCCACTGGTCAATAAGGCTTTACATGTTATGGACAACCACACATTCAACCTGGTTATCAACAACCACCTTATGCTGGTTTTGTTCAACAACAACCATACCAAGGTTACCAAATGCAGATGCCCTATGTTGGTATGCAAATACCTATTGCTCAGGCAATTCCATCATATCTTGGGTATGCTCAAGCTAACTTGAATCGATAGTTGTCATTTGTAGCCACTTTAGAATTACCAGATTTAAATCAGATCACTAATGATCCAATATTATAGGCACCTTGGTGGCCGATAATTCCACATAAGTTACCATCTGACATTCCGAAATTTAATGGAAATCCTGCAGAAGACCCATCAAATCATGTCATGACCTTTCATTTGTGGTGTTCATCAAACTCCTTAAATGATGATTCGGTTAGACTTCGTCTTTTCCATAGAACACTTACTAGTCTGGCTGCTAAATGGTACATTAAATTACTAAAAGCTTCTTTCGACAATTTCACCCCTTTAGCCACTACATTTTTGACCCACTTCCAGTTACCGATCAGATATGAGACTAGAACGGAACTCCTAACCAACTTTAAATAGACTACTGCTACCTATATATCAGATCATATTCATGAGTGGCGACATCGTCGTCAAATAGTTAAGGCATATGTTCCCGATCAACTTTTAGCTGACTGGTTCATAAAATACTTGTTGCCATCAATCACCGAGTATGTGGTAAAAGGTGGAGTTGTCATAGAAGATCAAGTAATTTCGCGTCCCCAATACTTGGATTTGATTTACACACAATCCGGCGTGCTTTATGATAAAATTTCCAATGCACCTCGACCAACTTTCACTGTTCCCCCCCTCCACAATCGAGTAAGGACTGTCATGCCAGCAATGGTGTGATTGATTCTCTGAGCACACAAATGGAGGGAAGACCATCTGGTCAAACCCTTGTTGTTACCAATCAAACAACTAATGCAGCAGAAAATACTCTTTCTTCTGAAATTAATGCGGTGTCATCTGACAAAGGAAAAAATCTAAAGCAACCAGGGAGTAAGAAAAAGGGGAAAAACAAAAAGAAACAAGATAATTCCCCTCCAGAGAAATCATATGATTCCTTTGCTTCAGGAAGGAAACCTCGTTATCCATGTCTAATCTGTAATGACGAGCATTTTACAAGAGATTTTCCACACTGCTCTGAGGTCTCTAAACTTTTAAAGACTTCAAACACATTGACAATGTTGATCGATCCGTTTCCAAAGTTGGAGACACATTTGGTTGCAACAAACCATGCTTCCACATTCAATGTACTCTTGCTATCCATCACAAAGCCATAAAATGAAGTTTTGGTGTCAATGAGAAACAAATATTATGGAATCCACCATCATCGTCGAATAGTCAGCCCACTGATCAACCTAATCCTTCGACTTCAAATTCCTCTAACAATATTCCACCCAGTGTACCAAAATTGGTAATAAAACCACCAAAGGGAGTTGTGTAGAAATCGACATTTAACCCTCGGGCTCGAGTAGCATAGAATTATAACATAGTGGAAGATTTTGCTCAATCACCTTCTGCTATGTCGACACTCAAGGTGTTGTAAAACTGTCCCTCCCAGAAAGAGGATTTACTATCAGCAATTGGTGGAATAGATCCTACGGATTCTAATCTTCTGGTTTTTAACCATGTGGGATATACACCATAGTTACTAGTGCAGTCAGCTTTCCTAATTCAAGTAAAAGCTCTCAATAAGAATGTTCACCGAACTATTATTGATGAGGGGACATCTACTTACACTATGTCAATGAGCTGCTAAAAAACACTTGGTTCACCGTCATTGTCACAATCACCAACCACGTTGAAAGCTTTTGACTGAAGAACGTATACTCCTTGTGGGATTTTGAGTAACCTCCAAATTGAACTAGGGGGAAAAGCAATTACTGCTGAGGTTGAGATAGTTGACGGACCCCTCGATTACAACATTTTACTAGGAAGGCCATGGGTATATGCTATGGTTGCTTTGGTTTCCATGTACTTTTGTACTATTGGATTCCCTTTTAAGGGGGAATCACAGTCATTGATCAGCTAGCCTTATTTTCCAATAGCTCTTATGATACGAGAAGCATTCCATTGGTGCAAAGACCCCCACTATCACTTCAAAGTGTTGGAGTAGGTCTCTTTAAAGATCCTTCCCTAATGGGTACTTTTACCCTACCATCACCATCTGATTTGGCGGAAGTGGCAACACTAGAGACTTGTAATATGATTTCCTCAACCTCATCTGATTTAAGGAGGATTACCAGCAAGGTTGAAGTTGATAGTAATATTGAGGTGATGCCATTAAGTTCCATTAAATCATCATAGCAATAGATTTTTTGGGTTTGTGCAGCAAGCCCAAATCCACACTCAATAGTTGTATGGCTAGATTTTTCATTAGAAGATGCTACTTATTCAGATCCTTTTTCACGTATACATTCTACGGATGACGGAATCATCCAATCAATGATGATAGGAGAAAAACTATGGGAATATTATCATCATTGTTCCCATATTCTAGATGGCATCAAAGATTATTCAAATGAACTAAACCACCCGTCAGTCCTTGATTTCCTTTCGAATTCAGTTTTCATACACACAGTAGAATCTGAGCAAAACATATCAAATATTTAAGAAACGATTTCTATTAATATTTCGACCAAGCCTAATATTGTAGAGAATATTCATATTGTCAAATCCTGTTCTCCATCAAAACTTAATAATTATCGTACTCTCTTTTGTGAATTTAGAGATACCTTTACATGGTCTTACGAGGGGATGCCAGGCATTGACTCTAGTATTGTTGAACACGAAATAAAAAAATGTACCTTGATGTCAAACCAGCTTAGCAGTAGCTTTGACTTGTTCATCCAAAGAAAGATGCTGCAATTAAAGTAGAAGTTGAAAAACTTTTGTGGGCTAGTTCTATTTACCATGTTCCTCTTGCTGACTGGGTTTCCAACATTGTTCCTGTCATGAAGAAACAAGGAACAATACAAGTGTGTGTCGATTATAGGGATGTAAATCAGGCATGTCCAAAAGACGATTATCATACTCCTTTTATCGACCAAATTATTGATGAATGTGCCGGATGCGAAATATTTTCATTTATGGATGGTTATTCCAGCTACAATCAAATCAATATACGCCCACAGGACCAGTCGAAAACAACTTTTATTTGTCAATGGGGCACATTCGCCTATAGGAAACTCCCATTCGGTTTGAAGAACACACTGGGGCCACTTTTCAGAGGGCAATGAATTATGCCTTCCATGACGTCAAGCACATTGTTCAACCTTACCTTGATGATTTACCTGCTCATTCCCAAAAGCGGACTAATCACCCACAACATTTGAGAGCAATATTTTAAGGGTGCTGACACTACAAGATACAACTCAATCCACACAAGTGTGTGTTTTGCATTGGTTCTAGTCGATTGCTTGGATTTGTAGTGTCTAGAGAGTGGATTCGACTCGATCCATTAAAGGTTCAGGCAATTCTGGATTTTCCTCCACCTTCAAATCTTTTACAGTTATAAAGACGTCAAGGGAAATCCAACTCTATGAGGAGGTTCATTCCTAATTACGCTGAAATGGCTAAAGATTTTACACGTATTTTGAAAAAGGAGATACCCTTTCATTTGGATCGGGTTGTGTAAGCTTCCTTTGATGCTCTTAAAGGTACCTTGATTAGAGCTTCATTAATGTATTCTCCAAATTACCAGAATGACTATTACTTGTATCTTGCCACTGCAAATACAACCATTGGCATGGTTTTAGTCCAGGAAGAAAATGGGATTGAACATCTGATTTATTACTTGAGCCGTAATCTCAACGATATAGAAAGTAAATACTCTTATATCGAAAAATTAGCTTTGGCAATTGTGCAAGTTGTTCAAAGATTTCTCCATTACATCCTATTACAGAAAACAACTATCATCTCAGACTACAACCCTATGACATACATTTTGTCACGTCAATTGCTGGGAGACAAATACTCCAAATGGATAGTTATTTTACATGAATTTTATTTGGAATTCATCAAGTCCAAATCAAAAAAATCTCTAGTTTTCGCTGAGTTATTATGTGGCCTTACCTCGACCTCCATTGATTCAAAATCTGAACCATCAATTTTGGATGAGTCTCTATTTCTAATTTTGTCATCTGATGCATGGTATGGAGATATCCTGATCTATCTCCAAACCAAAACTTTCCAGCAAGATATCTCTCACTCACAACAGCGACATATTTGTTCCCAAGATGAAGATTATCTGATCATTGGTGACACACTTTATCGTCATGGTATCGATACAGTTTTACGGAGGTGCCTCACACATGAGGAAGTTGAGAAAGCATTGAATGATTGCCATTCAAGTGCCTGTGGTGGACACTTATATGCATATGCAACCGCACAGAGAATTCTCCATGCTGGTTACTTTTGGCCAACTATATTTAAGGATTGTATTATTGCTGCCAGAAGTTGTCATGCATGCTAGATATATGACCAAAAAACTAAATTACCACCTAAACCATTGCATCCAATCATTGCTATTGGCCTATTTGCCAAATGGGGCATTGAATTTATGACATGTAAACCCACCTCGGCCAGGGGGCATGGGTATATTGTAGTCGTCATTGACTATTTTACCAAATAGTCGGAGGTGATGCCAACATTGAACAAAAGTGGCGAAACGACTCCTCTTTTCTTTTTTAACCATGTGTTACCTGGTTTGGCATACCACTAGCCATAGTTACAGATCATGGGTCACATTTTCACAATCACATGATGGCTAAATTGACTGCTAAGTTAGGACTATCACATGATAGTTCTACCCAATATTACCCGTAAGCAAATGGACAAGTTAAGGCCATCAACAAAGTCCTGAAGCGGATGTTGCAAAGAATGATAGGGGTTCATAAGAGAAATTGGCACTTAATCTTGTACTCTTCCTTATGGGCATATCGAGAATTGGTGAGAAATGCAACTGGATTCACACCCTTTTAGTTGGTGTATTGTTTGGAAGTAATCTTACTGATACAATGTGAAATTTCATCGCTCAAACTCGCAATTGACCTGTTACCCAAAACTTCTGAAGAAGAAGCACGTTTCTTGGAATTAATCCATCTGGATGAAACCCATCGTGATGCCGAGTTGGCTAACGAAGCGCATAAGAAACTTATTAATGCACAATATGATAGAAATGTCAAGCCTCTTATCTTCTCAGAAGGAGACTTGGTATTTCTTTATGATCAGGAAGTTGATAAAATTGGAGCAGGAAAATTCGAATCAATGTGGATGGGTCCTTATGTTTTCAAGGATGTTCTGGAAAAAGGTGCCTACAAGTTAGTAGATTATGATGGGATTCCATTGTCGCAGCCCCAAAATGGGCTATACCTCAAACATTACTATGCTTGATTAAGTGTAGTAAAACTCATTTTATATATGCTTTCATTGGATGTGTGTGTGTGTGTATCTTTTGGAGATCTTTATCTCGTTACTAATCCACTTTGCATTTGTTTCAGATGTCAGAGTCTTCAGAATATTTTTTTGGTTATGTCGATGGTGCTAGTCATAGTACGTAGAATTTGTCTTCTGCGGCATGGGATATTTTTGCTCCAAGTGGCGAGTTAGTGAGTTTCCAAGGGATTTGTATCAGTTGATCGACAAAAAATATCGTTGAGTTTAGCGTGTTGATTGAACTACTCTCTGATGCCATTTCACTTGGCATTCACCAAATCATTGTTAGGCTGGACTCACAACTCGCTCTACTACAATTAACAAACATTTATACAGTCCAAAATCCAACAATTTTTTGTATGTTCCTTAGAGTTCGTATTTTGGAAAGACATTTTGAACACATCCAATATCAACATATTTCCAGAAATCTTAACACATTAACTGATTCTCTACTGAATTATGTGTTAAATAGACATTTCTGACACATGTAAAAGTAATATTTTTCAATTCACATCATCAATTGAATAGGATTGCATATAACCATAGAAAAATCTGAAAGTAAAATAGATAGGTGTTTCAAAAGTTTTTACAAAATTTGTGCCCAAGACACATCTAGTCATTTGACCCAAAAACTCAAAAATGCATACAAAAAATCCTAAGTAGATCTAGTGGTGCTCATTGTAATAGGTCACAGCCTGTGCTATCATGCGCAAAAGCCTCACCCAATGATTAGGAACACCCATAGTGTGGTGCTGCAGCCTCATAGGTAACTCCTTGATCTGGATATCTGGAATACCAAGGGTTAATCCCTATATATAATCCTACAACTTTGCTTAGGTTTCGGCCAAATCCATGTCCTGGAGAACTGCTCTCCCGATGTTTCTTTGTGCTGGCCCACCTACAACCTATTGGTGTCTCGCAGGTCAAACAGTACCCACATTTGTATGCATAAGAGCAATTTTAGTTTATTCATGGAAACACTGAAAAACACAAAAACATATAGAAACTTGAAAAAAAAATCAAAAAACACTTTGGTCAAACAACTTACCCATAACGCCCCATTATGCTCCAACTGGTAGAATCAAATCTGGATCTCCACGGAAATCCATCCCTAAGTATGGATGCTTCTCGATAACAAGATGTTGTCACTCAAGCCAGCTGAAAAATGCAGGGGAGAAAATGATTGTTGACTGACCCTAATTTTGAGCCATCAATTCAACCCACCTCTGCATATGTGGATCTCTAGGACCAACCACACCTAGTGACACATGATGTCGTTGCATCAATGGGATTCTCTCTAAGGAAAAAGCAATTAAGATCGAACCATAGAAGAAATTATTTGTCTTACCACTTTTTACCTTAGTTAGTTGTTCTTTTAGCAAAGAAAGCACATCCTTGCACGAGTTGAAAACTTTTGGTTCTAAACACTCCAGTGCATACTGTATATAAGATCTGTTCACCAGATGTAGTGTCACACTGCCAACGAATTTTTCGATTGTGAAAAGGATCATTCTTAAAGGAAAATCACCTACATCCCTGATATTTATTTTCACATCCTTCCTAGGCTGTGTACCTCGCCGACAAAACTGTCTGATATAATCTCTCACCGATTCACCTCCACTGGTAAATCCAAAAAGTGAGGTGGGGGCACCTCTCCTCAATATTCTGGTAAGAAATTAAATATTCTTAATGGTAATAGGGATGATCATGTCCCTAATGTGAAAAGTATGATCTGTCATATCCCATACACGAACAAGGAACTGCAGTAGTTCTATTTGTTGCCTCATTCTGGACAACTTAAAGTATTTGAGTAACCCACAATTTCTGAGGGCCTCAATTGTACCCGGGTTATTTAGGCCAACCATGTCTTGTTCTTCATGCTCTATTTCTTGCCATGTAATCAACATTCTAATCCAATGAAAGATTGAAACACAATCATAACCATTAGGATCCTTTCCGTGCAAAAAGCAGGACAAATTTTCGAGCAAACAACTAAAACAAACTTGGGAAATTCACTCAGCACAGCCTAGACATAGAGAGAGTGTGCTGCCGAGCATGCAACCTTCTATCTAGGTGCTCTTTAGTGTAGTTTTCGATGTGAAAGCCTGCGCTGATCCCAGGGCAAAAAAAAAGATGAAACCCCAAGGGCCCGAAAAATCCCTAAAACTTGCATGAAATGACAAAAGAATGAATTGAAAAGAAATTAGAGAGGTTTAGCTCCTACTTGGTCTAGACGGCTCGAGAAATGGTCCACAGAATCTCTCGCAATCAGGTTGTGAAAATTGAGGTAAAAACTAAGCTCAGAGCACAAAACTGAATGGTAAGTTCGAAATGGTAAAATGTCACGGTAAAAACTTGTTTTATGTTTATTTCATGTTCTTTAATCAAGTAAACATTAGTACTTACATATTTTGCATATGAAACAGATATTTTTAATCCATTTGGTGATGTCTTGAGCAGGTTTTGCAACTGATTTACAAAATTCAACATGCTCGATTGTAAGTTGTACCTTTGACCACAAAGCAGACTTTTCTCTCTTTTTCGAGCTTTGTTAAAAACGAAAAAAGAACCCACCTGGAGTCCTCTTTAAGATCTTTTCAGACTCTCTAAATATGAAAATATTTCCGAGCGCTTGCCCTTTACAGCTTGTTAACGGATTGGAAATGATATCGCTCTTATATTATTTTCCACTTTTTCAGGATTGAGAGTTTAATTTACGAAAAAGAACTTGTGGAGTTTTCTTCTTGTCCCTTTTCAAACTCTCTAAACATGAAAAGGACTGAGTTATCTTTGTCAGTAAACTCATTAAAACATCAAATAGCGACAAACTTGTCCATCTAGACAATATCGAGTTTCATCGTCGCTAGACTCGTTATAACATCAAACATTGATGGATTCACCTGAAGGGTTAAATTATACAACAAGCATATGTTATCCTCCTTAGGCTTGATAAAAAAGAAGATACTGGTCAATAATGACTGGCGAAAATGGGAAAAGGAAAAACCACTTTATGGTAGCAGGTCGCTCTTGAGCATGGCACTTTCACTCCATCACTGTGACTATTTGGGTTGGGTTATTATCTTGATGGCTATCACACTGTTGGTCTATCATACCATCCATCACTTTGTTTTGGGTCAATGCGACCAATTCACTTTAGTGTTGTCGACATGTTGAAGAGAATTCATTCAGTCAAAATTCATCTATTGCAATACCATACACCTTCATTTTCATGACCGCCATTCCTGAACCTTGTGTCGTCATTCAAATTCCATCTCTAAAATCACTACACTTGTTTCATGTCGTTGACATGGGATACATCAAGGCCCTCCTGCAACGAGTCATTTCTTGTCGACATTAGCTCATTATCCAACAGGTTGACTTACAAACACCTATCCAGTACCTTGAAGTTTGCATGCATCAATGGTAGGTTTCTTGATTCCGACGATAGGCATACATCAATGGCATTCGACCAAAAGACTTTGTATGGTGTTCGACATCAAATCATCCATTCACAACATGCAGAATGTATTGCAGTATGTTGAGGATCATTATCATTATCGGTGATTTCTCCCACAATTGTTAACAACTTACATCATTGGCTGGTAATCAGATGTTGTCTTCCCATGTTTGACTTTAGATAACATATTCACATGGTTAGACGTGTACTTAAGCAAATAGTTGAACAATATTGAAGACCCCGGATCTAGTTTCATCCATCCGAGCTGCAATTTTAGGAGTACTAAATCATATGTACAATGGCTTTACATTGATGGTCATTCCGATAATGGGTCTATATTTGTAGACAATGGTTTATGTACATGTAATGAAAGTTTATAAGATCAGCATGGGTATGCCTTCCCTAAGCAATTCATGTAAAATCAAATATCATGATATATGTATTGTAATTGATGCAGGTCACCTTCCACTTTGATACCTCCTCATCACATTGTAAAGCATTTCAATCGACATTGGTATTTTTCCAACTTTATGCTTTAGGGGGCAGTTGTTATAGATCCATTTGGGCACATCAAATCCCAACATCCATATCAATTATTTAGGGCTCATCAAACACTAATTTCCAATTGCTTCATGCAATAAACAAGTCACCCCTTTGAATGCCTCCTTCCTAGTTAGTTCCATGACTTGAAGACATCCATAAATAGCCTTTAGATGGACCAGTGCAGGTAAGCCCTTATGAAGGTGCACTAGAGAGCAGTTAAGTCCATTGCCAGGGTGCTCTGCAGAGTGCTTAGGCTTCCTTTCACTTGTACTGGGCAAGAATGAGTGAAATTCACATAAAATTTGGGGAATACTCTTATCCTTTGGAGTCATCTAGAAGTTTCCCTCACTTATCAACTCCTATGAGCTCAAAAATGGATGAGGAATGAGTTAAGGTGCATCCTATCCTCTCATTCCTTCCTCCCTGGAACTAATTCTAAGTAGCCATTCAATGCCACCATTAATGACAAAAACTCCTTCATCTTCCTACAAATTGACCACTCATCTAAGTGATCACGGGCTGGATTATGTCGAATTGTAGGGAGATAATGCTGCTATGAGAATTGGCTTTGAAGCAATTATTGTGCTGCTACATGTTTGTCATGCTTTTGATGTGATGTGGATGGGATCCAAGCTAGAGGAATGACTTTGAATCAGACACCAATGGTTGTAATTCCTTCTTCTATCTAATAAAGTGTTTGAACCTTTTTCCCATATGTTTGTATTGTTTCATAATGCTTATGTGTGTGAATTGTCTCTGATTCCTTTCACTTATATTCAATAGATCATATGTTTTGATTGGTTTTTGTCTTTTGTTTTGTTTAGATGGTACTTCTCAAGCAGATTAAGTATGGGAAGGAGCGGCGGAATCAATATGAGGGAGATGATACGAAAGCAGAACTACAGGTAGGCCTTCTATCTTCTCATCTTATCTATTGTTTATAGGAAAAGTCTAAAACACTTTAAAATTTTGTTCTAGATGCAAATACTTATCTAGGGAATTAGTTTTTATCCGTAGATGCAAAATTCTCCAAATCAAAGGTTCTCCATGAATTTCAAATGCTCAGATATAGAAAAATGTTCAAGAAGAATTCCATCAACATTGACTAGGACATATTCCCAAACACCAGGCCTTGGCTCTACCACAAGATAAATCCATGGTGGAAGAAAATGTTCCTCATGCAACATGTATTATATTTCCATAAGAAACATATTAAACTTCCATAAGGAACAAACATAAATATGTACACATTTTTTGAAAACTACACTGATTTTGAAATGTACTCAAGAAGATGTAATAATATTGCATATCTTTTAACTAATGAAAAAATTCTGACTATACCTATGTAGACCTCAACATATTTCCAAATAGTTGATGTGATATACTTTGAAGTTCATCATTCTTTCCTATTACCTCTTCTATTCCATCTAATAGTTGATGACGCTACAAAACCTTCTTCACTTCTGCTACATATATGCAACATTAAGAAAAAAGTAGGCTACCCCTTAATAAATTGTGCGACTAATCTCCATTTGGTGCATATAAACATATTATACTTTACCATGTCCTATGTTATTTGAACATTCCTTGTTGGTTACCTAAATTAAAATTGTATGAATCATCTTTGAAAAAGAAATGCAAACCATTCTTTAATTTAAAATAATTTAAAAATAAATGACTTAGACAAAATCCTAATTTTAATATGAAACCATAATTTCTTCTTAAAACCTGCCTATGATAGTAGTGAAATAAACCATCTTTTGTAGCCAGATTGTGCCTGTATTTCTCCGATCACTCACTAGTTCCAAGAAACCACCCCAAAATTGAACATGTCTTCCTTTTATGTAAGATGACCACACATATAATATTTTGGAGATAGATATCCACTTCAAACATAAATATCGAATGAGTGTATTGGATTATTTTAACATAGACCAAAGTATTGATATATTCATAGTCTATTTCACATACAATGTTGTACCCATGAAAAAAATATGGTTTTTGGAAGACATTATATCGTAAGTGATATTCATCTTAATAAAGGTGAATGATATGAATTTCAGAAATGAATATGGAATGACTAGGATTAGATTATTTTAACAAGGCCTAAGAATTCAAAGATTTATTTCCCTATGACAAAAACAAATATAGGTGTGAATTTCTATAGAAATTTGAATATCTCTAAGAATAATTATGGGATGTGGAATGAAGAGATCACAACAAAGTATCATTCCAAACCATTAGTAGAAGGAATACATGTGGCATTTTTATTCTCAAAAATCATATCTTGAATAGGAATATAGTAATATACATTTTAAATCCTATTTTTTATTTTTATTTATTGAAAATTTTGAAAATTTCAAAAGAAAAAGGATTAGAACTATGGTGATTGAAACAATACAAATTTATGGTGATTGTTATTTTCATATGATTTAGTTATGATATATTCAATTGATTATACTATTAAAAAATTATCATTTTATATGGAATGCATAATTGGATTGGGATCATGCTAACATGATATGATATGAGATAGATTCCAACAACCACTATAACCCTCGAACATATCAATGTGGCCTCTCTCATACAACAAACAAGTCTAATCCTAGATTTAAAACAACTACACCTCAAGAAACGTTTTCACAACACATTCTATTATCAAACTAATCTATACCCTAGACACAAAATATTTCAATTTTTAAATAAATAAACATTAGAATTTCCTGATAAATCCATGCTAATCCAACATATGTTAGACCAAGGAAATATGTTTTCTTATTGCTACTAGGAAATCGAAGTGGTCAGTAACCCAAAATCTATGTTTCTAAGTTTACTTACATTGTGCCTGCACTTTGGTGCTAATGTGAGTTTTATTCTAATCATATAGCTTAGCGAATCCAAAATATACTATTTTATGATTTAGAGAGTCATCCAACATAATGTTTTTGTCTTTGATATCTTAATGGATTATCCAAGTAATAGGTTCCTTGTGAGTGTAAGTGAGTCTACGTACAATGCCAATGCAGATATTATATCGAGTAGGCCAATTCAGTTTGAGCTTGTAAATGTTATTACCTATGATAGACATGACACCAAGATATTTGTTTAAATGTGGTGAATAAATTGAAAATGAAAATTTTGATTTAAATTTACCGATATAGGGATATACCAAATAAAGCCTTTCCAAGGCTATTGTTTTCCAAGTAATCATACACCCAGGAAACAATGTTATGGTTCCTATATTGCATCCATGCAACTTTAAAAGATTCCTATATTGCACTATAGACATTGTATATACTTCATTTACAAATTGGTTTTTCCCTTTCCTAGATATAGAAGAGAGTTGCTTCACAACCACCACTTTATCATCCAAAAGAATCTCTATTTTTAATGTCACATTTTCTATTGTTAGTATTCAAACAAATGTAAGATAAAACACAAACAATACATAAAACTATAATAATGTTGAATGGATGTACATCTGAGTTGTAGATGTAGAGCTTCATTAAAATAATAGTGTAAAAAATGGAAATAGCATTAACACACCATATAAACTTCACCATATCCAGCCTCGCCTAACTTATTCTCTTTATCGAAATATCTTGTTGCAATTTCCATATCCCCATAGTTGAAAATTTTCAATTTTGAATGGAGAATGTTTAGTATTGACAAAAAGAAGTGGTATAGTCATTAATACGAAAACACATCTCCTAACAATTAAAGTAATCCAGAAAACGTAGGGAGACATATCTCCTACAATATTCCTTGAATATTTTTTGATCACCTTAGTCTTCGTCAATTCTTGTTGTTGAAAGCTTTTGAACTCTCCTCTGTAGGAGAATAAAGGAAGTTATACATATCAAAGCTGCAACAAATGCAATCATGATTCCTATCACTATCCCTATCTTGATTTTCTTCCTCCTAGAGATGGATGGTACAGTGTCATCAACATGTGATTTAAATCTCCAGACATTTAAAAATTATAAGTCGCAAAGCTAGCTAAAACTCATAATGCATTTAAAGTTTCATAATAGAAAAATAAGTTATGTCAGTTGATATAAAAGTCACCTTAATGAAACCATGTTGACCCTAGTGGACTATGCCCATCCATTGTAGAAAATTGTTTTTTCCATAACTTTTTAATTTGATGAAACACCATTTGAGGAAATTTCAACCTAAAAGTAGCCTCCAAAGGAAAAATAATAAAATAATAGTTAAAATAATAAAATAAGAGTTATGAATTTTGGAGGGAAAAGAAGAAAGCTACTTTTTCAAATTATATTTTTTGCTTATCTCCTTATATGTTTACTCAAATTCAAATTTTAGGCTCCTGTTGGATGCAGAATTAAATTTTGCATCCAACGAATAACCATCATGCATACTTTTGAAAAGACCCACATTGACAAAAAATGAAGATACATTAAAAAAATGTGTTGAACACATTTGTTTTAATGTATATTAATTTTTTGTCAATGTGGGTCTGCTCAAAAGTATTAATGATGGGTAGTCGTTGGATGGTATATTTAATTTTGAATCCAATGAGTGTCTACACTTGAAATTTGAGTAAATTTATAAGGAGATAAGCCAAAAATATAATTAAAAAGGAAGTTTTTCTTCATTTCTCTTTTCCTCATAGTAAAACAACATACGTGTCTACCATTTCCATACACAATAGCTAGATTTTGGTTTCTCTATAGTGGCAATAAGGATATGATGTTCCCCGACCTCAATTAAATTTCAAGAATTGTGCTTCAATATGTCCCCTTTGCTGCATAAAATCATATCAATGATCTTTTGTTCGAGCTCGCTTATTAGACTATTATTTACCTGCAACATGCCATTTGTTCCATTCAAAGAGATATCTAAGAATTGGGTTAGAAATTAAATTCTTTGTGAGGGAAGGACCAACTGGGACTCTTTCTTATGAAACCACCCTTCACATCTAATCTGATCATAACGTAAGATTGAAAATCCCTATCAGGGTGTTTTTGTAATGGAATCCATAAGGCGTAAAATTGTGTCCCCCCATGGTAAAATGTTGGGACTAATATAGTATTTATTGAGTAATTCCTGTAACTCAATTTTCAGTTCTAATAATTTTAGAGAACTCATTTGATAGGGTGACATAGACACTAGGGTATCTCCTAGCATTAGATTAATGGAGAAATCTATATCTCTACAGGGAGGTAGACCTGGGATCTCTTCTACAAAAATATGCTTGAATTCCCCAACTATCGATGACACTTCTGAATTTTAATTTTCTATTTTCTAAGTATTTTCCTCAGTCTGAACAACTAACAGCAAGAATCCTATTTTGGCACCTCTTTACAGTTGGAATGCTGATGAATGCTTGACTCAAATTTGTCTTAGTATGCCTTTTATTAATTGTGTTTGTCCTTGTTTATTTCCACAATTCACTGTTTTCTCTAAGAAATTTATTAGCACTCCATGTTTTTCCAACCAATCCATGTCTATTAACAAATCATAGGATCATAAAGGAAGTATATTTAAGTTTACTTATATTGAGCAACCATTTAAATCTACAGGAAACTATTTCATATGGGTAGTTACCTTCCTTTTTGTGCTAGTCTCTAGTTGTACCAATCTTGCATTGTTAAATTTTTCATTTCTTAACTTACACTTTTTCATAATATGAGGAGTAATATAACTAAAACTAGCCCCTGGTTCAATTAAAATAGATATAAAATTGTTCAAAATAGTACCTTTAATCTTGCTCATAGTGGATTTGTGCTCCACTTGCCTATCCTCTATTGTGACGCTTATCTTTGGGATATTCCTTTCGATATCTTTTACTATTGTAGCTTCATGTATTATATTTATATTCTGAATAGACTTGGGGTTATGTAGATAATCCCTCAACAAGTGAGGTTCTCAACAACCGCAACATTTCAATGTTTCTCTTTCCTTGACAATTCCCGTATTTTTATTATTTAGATCCATGGGTTTCGACCCAGTTTAAGATTGAGCAGTTTGGGTGGAATTTCCTCTCCTCAATTTCTTCCACTAGTGGTCCCTTCCAATTTTTTTAAGATATGTTGGTTTTATCCTTTTTGTCCCCACTGCAGATTTATTTCTATCCTTACCTTTCTAGGATTTTCAGCCTTCCCCATTTTTTTTAATTGTTGATAACACATTATTAATTCCCTCACCTCTTTGACCATTATTTTAGGATTTTCTAGCGTAATCCTTTCTTTATAAGAGACTCATAAGCAGTTTAAAATCCTCTATGCCTTGGCTTTATTTTACTTAATGTAAGGGACATAATGCAGTAGATTGGTGAACTTATCTAGAAACTCGTCTATAGTTATCTCTCCTAATATTAACACATGGAAATCCTTTTCCCAATCATCACATTATCGTTCACTTAAATATATAGCCTATAATTGTTTCTAAAACTCTTCCCAAGAAATAGTTTTTTCTTACATCATGTGTACTATCTTGACCTCCTCCCATCAGAGTGAAAATTTTCAATGTAGCTCATAAATGGCTAATATGTCCTTCAAATTACTCTCGTATTCATAAAATTGGAAGTAATTTTTCATATTCAGAAGCCATGCTTCTACATCATCTTCGTTTTCACAGTCAAATGTAGGGGGTTCGATTTTTTTTAACTCCCCTTTCATCTTCCTTTTCTGTATCCACTAACAGTTTTTTTTTATCTCTCCCTACTTCCATATATTTTTTGTTTTTGTCTCACCATTCTTTCTTTTTAGTGGTTCAAATTTTTCTTCATATTCCATGATCCTTATTGGTCTGTGACTTTATTTTTCAGTTAAATATTTTATCATCCTTTCTTGTTCTTCACAAGCCCTCTTGAATATTTCATGACTAGTTCTGAGATGAACCAAATATTATTGTAAAGTTCTTATGATCTCCATAAATATAGGTGGGATATTTCCTCCTCCTAATTCCACATAAATTCCTTATGCTTCAACCACATGTAAATTTGAATCATTCACCATTATGTCCTGTAACTTTGCTTCACTTGAGGACCTTATAGTCAACACCAATTCATTATTACTCTATGCATTTAACTTATACACAATTCTATTCAAATAATTTTAAATATGGTGGTTCTTTGTAGGCCCAATTTTGAAACTTACTGGTCTAATACCATATGTCACATCCCCATTTTTATTCAATTCTATATTTTTTCCCATAGAACAATAATTCTTAAGTAACAAGGCATGGAGGGTATTTATATTTTTTTTCTAACCTAGATACTTTGATACATTCCTCTCTTATTCCAATTTTTCTTTATAACCTATTTACGTTGGCTCCCTAATGGATACATTACTACCATGGTCTCAACTTTTCCCTAGAACACTATTAATCTTATCACTCTACATGAATAACTAATGAGCCATATAATGAAACTTTTCTTTGCAACTTAGTTTATGTTTCACCTATGCTTCTATATACCATCTTGGGTAACCATGAAATAATGTTACTATACAATGCTCATGCAACATTCCATTAATTTGGTTTCTTTGCGTATTTTTACGTTTATTACTACTCATGTGATGGTCCTATGATACACCTGGTGAGTTTTTTCTGGTGCTAGTTCTAACCTTCATGTCATTACCGTAGGCCTTTGTACCTCATTCTACCAATGGTGGATATGATCAAAATTACATTCAATGGTTATGATTATCTTAGTTTTTTTGTAACTGTAAGTCTCATTACCTCAGGTTCACTTTCCCTTCCTCAATTTTTTTGTTGTGTTGTAGAGTCCAATGATAGAGAGAGAGGGTTATGTTTATAGTTTTTATGGATACGTATGCTACTCGCAGATGTTACTCTCTTATCACACCAGTTGGAGTGAACTCATCGCAGCATATGTTTACCCATAGGAGGAATCATGCTAGCGAACTCAGGTTAGGCTAAATAAAAAAAAATTATTGTTTCTTATTGCTTCCTTTCACCTTAAATTTTTCAAATTAGGGCCTTATTATTTTTTTGTAAAGTAACGAATGGATATTTCCTTAATGGATTATTATCTGTTTTCTAATTGCGGCTTGACGATTTTTTTCTTCTTGTAGGGTTTGGTGTCACCCAATTATTCATTTTGGGTTCCTAGTGGAAATAAACCCTCTTTTTTCTCTAACAAGGAAGGTATTATTTAGACCTTGTTGCATTTCCCATACTTTATCTTCTAGCGATGTTTAATTATGACTTGGATTTCCATTTTCTTGGCCATTGGAGCTCAGTTTTGTATTTTTCACTAACATTTTCTGTTTTCTTTCATAATGGATTTCATCTTCACCCATGGAGGGTTCATGGTTTCATTGTGGTTTTTAGATCATGTTGCATGCCCTCTACCACATCCTTTTAGGTAATGACCCTAATTTATTTATATACCTCTGATATCAATAATTTATAGATTTATGTCAGCCACGAAAGGAATAAGGTTTTATTTCCTTAGTGTTGGTAGATGTAAGAGTTGAAAAAATGTTTCATATCCATTGTTGTGGTTTTTATTTCTCCCTAATGTCTCTTAGTAATAGTAACCCCCATTATGCAATTGGTGAGGTTGTATGCTATAATTATCAGTGAATTTTTTTTTTCTAAAATGCTCTAAAGATTTAAATTTTCTTCTTTGATTTAACAACCTGACATTTTTATTCATTTTAAGGCCATTTGAATCTACTAGTTAAATTATCTTGTTCAGGGTGTGTGTGCTTATGCAACTTTTGGTTGTGCTGACCCTTTTTCTTTGTATGCTACCAGGTCTATGGAGGAAACCATGGGCATATGCATCTCAAGTAACACAACTCCATTATAATTCCTACTAAGGTGCCACTTCTTATAAAGAGATTTATTACCCAATCCATAATGCTTGTTTTCTTCCTTGTTACTTCCTATAGGTACACGAATTTTGGTTACAAAAGATACTAGTTAAGCAAGAGTCTAATTGTTTTATTTTACCCTTCATTGTTGGAGGAATCAATTCCTCTATTGTTTTCATTTTCTACATAGTTATGACATATCACTGTCTCTATTCATTTCAATGGTGCCTACGCAATGATTATATTCTAGGACACAAGTAGTAGTGCAACTAGAATTGAGGAACTTGATTGATGTACAGAAAAAATATGTTTATCCTATTTGATCATAATTCTTAGATTCTAATTATGGTGATCATATGTATAATAATTGTGTATATACTGAGGGTTTGGTGACCTAGTGGATGACCTTAAAATATATAATGTTTTTTTCAAATTACACTAGTCATTTAAAAGGCGATGTTTAGTTATGTGCTATTTATTGTGTGTTACAAAGGCACTCTGCACTGGTAATTGAATCACAATAATTCTATTATATGTCTATCACACCTTGTAGTTTATGATTTGTGGATGATTTCGACATTTCGCTTGATAATACTTATCTAATCATTAATAATTCACATGTTTATTTTTCTTTTGTTTCATGGGGATTGAACCCTTATGACCATCCTTCCTAGCATGACTCGATATTCTCTATATTAAGGTGCTTGTCACCTTCTAGATTCATTAACTTTGATATAACTAGGCATAGTAGATATATGATCATACACAAATATAAGTCATATTCTTGCATGTATAATGTTTCACTTTTTCATTCTAGTAATATGCAATTGCTAATGGTTTTTGTTTTTTATGAATTAGCATTATGCTTCCATCACAATTACCTTAAGATATTTTTTATTAATATTTATGGAATTCCCTAGTTATAATTAAATTCTCAGTGACCCCCATTCTAG
The DNA here is from genome assembly GCA_000404065.3 of Pinus taeda. Lineage (NCBI taxonomy): Eukaryota > Viridiplantae > Streptophyta > Pinopsida > Pinales > Pinaceae > Pinus > Pinus taeda. The sequence continues at coordinate 15,331 of APFE030952471.1, read as the reverse complement.
TTTCTTTTCCATATGTGTCCTAGGATTATGTGTACATCAATCCACATTGCATGTATACATTAATATTATTTCTTACCTATAAGCATGGTTGAGGTTCCTTTTTCTTAGTTCTATACCGGAGTGAATTAAATAAGATTTTTTTATAATAGATATTCTCAAAACTTGTAATTTATGGTACAATCAGTTATTCACAGTTACTCCAACAAGAACGATGGTTCATTCTTCTTGTTTCCTAGCCTTATCTACCTACAACCATTCTATATATTTGTTGAATATCTTTAATTTGTTTCATTTGTTAATAATTCCTCACCCATGTACTGCAATGTAGTTTTTATTTAATGTATTCTTGATAAAGTGAAAAATCTCCTTTATAACTAGCACATACAAAAACATACTTCCAACAGATAAAAAAAATCTATACTAGTATACCACTAATTGGATTCCATTATCACTACAGCACAAAACAAAAATCCTTCATCATTTTGAATTGAACAAAAATAAATAAGGACATATGAATAATTAACTTTTATCTTGCATTACGAAATGAGCCAAAATTACATCTAGACTCATAATAGGAAAATTACTCAAGGATGAAGCATGTTCCTCCTAACCATGAAATGACTCCACCAGTTTCCCCCTATGCTGAAATCTGCTTGGCACTAGAATCAGCAACCTCAGTTATTTCTGGATGGTGTATTTTATAAGTTTTTTCCTTCCCCATCATATTTTAAGAACGTCCTTCTTTGAGGTCTTTCAACACATTTACCTAGGTCTTTTTATTTTTTTTCTTCTTTTTTCGGAAAAAGGTTCTTTCCTTTTTCCTGAAAGCCTACCTTTTTCTCCTGTGGTTCTTTGTTTTATCGAAACTTAGTATATTTATCCAACTAAGATATTTTATATGATCTTTCTCTACCATCATATTAAATCCTTTATATTTACTCCTAAGGATTTTTAGGATATTTTTAGAGGAATAATTATCTTGAATTTAACCATCAATAGATATTTTGAACTTGGAAAGAGCATTCCAACTCTAGTGCTTATTTCCTGAGTAGTTTCCAACATCATTATTTATTAATATTAATTAACTCCATCGAACTAGTTTTATTAATGACATGATTTCACAAGTTTAACATGGATCTGTTATCGAGTCTATAAATAGTCCATATCTAAAAATAGTATATCATTAGCATATAAAATGGAGAGGTGTTATGAATTTTTATTAATCACATCAGTTCACAATTTTAACATGGTTTCCCTAGCCATTCAGTCTAAAAATTGTCCATATCTAAAAATAGTCAATCATTAGCATATAAAATGGAGGAGTGTTACATTAGATTTGAATTTAATAAAAAATAAAAGAAAATAGATGGGTTGTATTTTATCTTGTATAACTTTTAGGACTGAAGTTTGAAATAGTGATGTGTGGCATCCTATACAAGTTCGTTCTACTGAACTAGTCCATAATCAATTCATCGTGGGAGATTTGGCATAACTTTATCTTGAGGAATCTAATCTTTGTCTCACTTGTGGCATTGGAAATAAGACTCAGAGGGATACCAAAATAAGGAATTTCAGACCTTGAGAGACTTAATTTATAGGGATAAAATTGTTTCAAGATCAAGCTCCAAAAAGGAAGAAAAAACGGGTGTGTATATTTTTTAATTTGCATAACCTTTTCATTATGAAGAAATTTAAAGGGCATAGTAAAGCATAGATACCAATATTTGGTTCTAGTATGCCTTGCAACAAGAAAATGGATACTCCTAGAAAGCAATCAGAAATATCCAATATGACACATGAAGAAGAGGAATAAATCCAACATGATATATCAAAATTATGACACCAAGTGCAACAAAATTCACTCTAGCAAAGAGTAACCAAGAATGAATTGGAAGCAATTACGAATTAAGATGAATGGTTTAAAAGGGAACATGGATCGTTTAGAATCAAGGATAAAAAGGGGCATGGTAGGTTTCAAGTATGGTTTGAAACAAAAATGGAAGGTTTGAAGCATGGTTTAAAAGCATAAATTGAAGGTTTGAAGGAAAGTTTGACAAAGTTGCTACAAGAAATACTTCCTAATGGTGATAAAGGTATTATGTGAAACTCATGATGAGAAAAAAAGGAACGTGAGTCATTTTTTTAGAGACTCTAACTTTGGGTTCAAGACCGACCACATTCCAAAGATCATTATGAGGAATTTTGATGGCAAGGATTCAGTAACATGGTTATTACAGATAGAGCAATTATTTGATGTACATGATGTGAAACACACATGACTGGTACACATTGTATATTTATATTTAGAACCCAGTTAGCTTTTGTTGTATCGATGTCTTTGATCTCTTAAATATCTTATAACTTGGTCAATTTTTATGGATGAATTGATAACACATTATGAAGATACAAAGAACAACACATTCTTTATCCAATTGATAAATCTCAATCAAAAGGGTTTAATGTTGGAGCACATTGAGTACTTCCAAATATTGCATATCAAGCTAACCGATATTCTTGAGGGGAATATGATTAATGCCTTCATAGGAACTTTAAAGGATAATATCCAACATGGGGTTCAAATTTGGTAACCTAAGTCATTGGAGAATGCATTTAGGGTGGAAATAAAATTTGAAATCAAATCTATTGCAACAAGTAGGTCTGCCACTCATCACAATAAAGATGGAAGTGTTTCTACTCATCGCCTTCCAAAACCTACAAGGCTAAAACTACAACAAATGGAAGAAAAAAAGTAAAAGGGATTTGTTACAGTTGTGATACCAAATACACTAAAGGTCATAAGTGTGTTGAGAAGAAACAATTTTACATATAAAGGAACAGGAAACATAAAAAACATAATATATACTCCAGACACCAACACAAAGGGCCAAAGAAGAAGAAATAAATCTGATCATATCCTATAATGCATTAGTAGTAATTACCACTCATAAAACTATCAATATAGAAGGATATATCGAGAAGGAAAAGATAATAGTAATGATTGATTCAGATATTACCGATAATATTATTCGTTGTAAGATATCCAAGGACTTGAATTTATTTATATACCTAACTCCATAGTGTCAAGGGATTATTAGAGATGGAGGAACTACAAATTTTTAATGGAAATTCCATAATATCATTCTAATCATGGGGTAATATGTATTGAATAGTCTGGTGATTTCCATTCCAATGGGTGGTGTAGATGTTGTAATAGAAGTCCAATGGTTACAATCCTTGGGGACAACAAGTTTTAATTTTCAAGATTTTTTTTTGAATGTTTTTTGTGAAGGGAGAGAAATTGAATTAAGTGGTATTGTTAGGAAATAAAGTAGGATAATAATCTCTAATAGAATGAAAAATATTTTGAAGAGGAAACAACGAGGTGTAATTGCATAATTATGCTCAGTAGATGTTCAAACATATAATTCTCTCATTTCCCTAGATCTCCAAAATGACCATGATAATCATTTCAATGTATTTGAGGCTCTCAAGAGCCTCCCACATATTGGTGATCATGATCACACTACTCACTTGATTCCATGAATTTTTCCCCCAAACATCAAACCTTATATATATCCCTATGCGTAGAAGAGTGAAAATTTAATGTATGGTTGGAGAAATGCTAGAGGCTGGTATAATTAAAACTAGACAAACTTCTTTCTCTACTCGAGTAGTATTGGTACACAAGAAGGATGGATCGTGGCTTATGTGTTTGGATTATAGGAAGCTCAACAAGCTCACTATTAAAGATAGATTTCCCATTCATGTTATTGTTGAATTGTTGTATGAATTACATGGAGCAATTTACTTCACCAAGTTTGATCTTCATTGAGGATATCATCAAATTAGAATTAATATTCAAGGCATTCTTAAAATGACATCTAGAATTCACAAAGGTCATTATGAATTTTTGGTCATGCCTTTTTCCCTTAGTAATGCACCTTACAAATTTCAAGATTTGATGAATTCCATTTTCAAACCCTTACGTAGAAGATTTGTGTTAATATTTTTTTGGGATATACTAATATACAACAAGTATTAAAAGGCTCATGTTCAACATGTTGATAGGGTGCTCAAACTATTAGACGAGAAAATTTTGTACACAAAAAAATCCAAATGTTTCTTTCGAGTACATGAGGTGGAATATTTGGGTCATATTGTATTTCAAGAGGGTGTTAAGGTAGACCCTACCAAAATTAAGGTCTTCAACACTAGACTTCAAAAAAAACTTTATTGTGTACTATGATGCCTCAAGAAATTTAATTGGTGTTGTTTTGATCCAATAAGGAATACCCATTTCCTTCAAAAGTTATCAAATCAAGGAAATAATTTACACAAACCAATTTATGAGAAGGAAATGTTGGAAATCCTACATTCCCTGAAGCAATGTCGACCTTACCTAATTAGATTAAACTTCAAGTTAAAAATAAAGCATGATAGTCTTAAATAATTCTTGGAACAAATAGTATCTTTATAAGAGAAGAAAAAAATTGTCACAAGGATGTTGGGTTAGAAATTTAAAATCATCTACAAGAAAGGAACAAAAATGTTGTTAGAGATGCAATCTCAAGAAAGGATGAGGATGTGGAGCCATTGCTTTGTGCCATTTCTATTATCCAACCTAATTAGATAAATGAATCAAGGGATGAATGGAAGAATGACAAATAGGCGTGGACACCCATTCAAAAGTTGTAGCAAAATCATAATGCATATGATACTTTTATCTAGAAAAATGGTTCACTGTGGTACAAGTCTTGCTTACATCTATGTAAAAATTTCAAGCTCCAAGACATAGTTCTTTTGGAATTTCACACCCTATGGGGAGGCACTTGAAATTTTTAAAAACTTGCCACAGGGTTAAGAAGGAATTTTTTGAGGATGGACTTAAATCTAATGTTCAAAAGTTTGTGGCCAAATTTTTGGTTTTCCAACAAAATAAATTCGAGACAATTAAAACTTTAATTCTTTTACAACCATTATCCATTTTAATTTAGCATTAGGAGGAGATCTCGATGAATTTTATCATAGGTATACCCAAGTCTAAAGGAAAGTGTGTCATCATGCTGTTGGTTGATAGACTTACCAAGTATGCACACTTTTGTGCTATATATCATCCCTTCAAATCATGTATAGTCACTACTAGATTTTTGGAAATGGTTCAAAAGTTACATACAAATCCAAAGGTTATTATAAGTGATAGAGATTCCATTTTCACTGGAAATTTTTAGATTAAATTATTTTCATGTCTTGGAACTCAATTGGCTCATAACTCATCTCGTCATCCTCAATCTAATGGGAAAAATGAGATAGTGAACAAGTATTTGGAAGGACATCTTTGTTGCTTTGAACCTGATAAAAAACCATAATGGGTTAAGTGGTAACCTCTAGCTGGATGGTGTTATAGCATTTCCTTCCATGCCACAAAAAAAATGACCCGCTTTATAGATATCATCCATTATCCGTCACATTATCTCTAAGGGACAGTTCCAAGGTTCAAGTAGTGGAAGATTATATCGAGCATCAACAACAATTTCTCCAACTCTTAGATATGACTCCAACGCAAAATTGAATGAAGAAACAATCATATCAACATTATGGTAAAAATTATTTTAATGTGGGTGATTGCGTATTTTTACAGATAAAACCATACAAATAAATGTCACTCAAGAAAGCTAAGGAGGATAATAAATTATCACCCAAGTTCCATGGCCCTTATAAGTTACTGCAAAAGATTGGTACTATGTCATACAAATAGGAGCCTCATGCATATTCATGAATACACCCAGTTTTTAATGTTTCATGTTTGAAAAAGGTTATAGGTGATAAGCTTCTAGTTCAAATTATATTTCTAGAACTTGATGAGGAGGGAAAAGCCATATTACAGCCTTAATAAATGATGGAAACAAGAATCAAATAGCTATAGAATCAATCAATTTAAAAGTATCTCAGCAAGTGGAAAAATTCTTCGTTGAATATTCGACATGGAAGGATGAGTATTTTGTACATAAACATCCAAAACTACTCAAGAATTAAGTACAACACGGTTTTGAAACAAAGGGGCATGTTAGGTCCCTATAATACTAGTGTATCCCCCATATTTCTATTATTTTGTCCCATGTAGCCTCTATATTGTTATTGTTGTGCCCCATAGAATTTGACTATTATTTTGTTATGGCCTTACATTATTATTGTTATGTAGGCAGTAATTATTGTTACTAAGGAGGTCTAGTCATTTGTATCACCGAAGAATTGTCATGTATCAGATGTAAAAGGAGGTTGCCTCCATGAATAAGCTTATTTTCAAGTTATTGATCTATCTTTTTTGTTCTTTTATGATCCGATTACATAAAAAAATTATAAAATTCTTTGGTTTATTCTCTTACTATCATAGATTTTTGTCTATATTATGAAATCAATTTAAAAGATTTAATTTATAATATGTCGTGTTGAATTTACCTTTTATTTTTTCCACAATTCTTTCATAGCTTATAATCTTAGACTTGTCTTTCCTTTCTCTGTCTACTTGCACTCCATCCCACCATGAAGCTATATGGCCTTTCAACCTTATCACTACAAAATTCACTCTCTTTTTCCTTTCTTAACATTTCCATAATAGAAATATTTATCCATATCATTAATCCAATCCATTAGTTCATCAACATTGAAATTATCTTCATATAAAGGAACCTCCATCTTTAGCTTGACACTCATTTTGGCTATCATCTTCAATGTTTTCATTCTGTGGGTTTGTCAGCTTATTCTTCACTAGAGGTCACTTCTTTTTCTTCACTAACATCCCTTTTGTCAACTCCTTCTTTCTGATTAGATTCTAGTTATTATAATTTCATTTGAATGTGCCTTGTCTCCTCTTCTAGGGTTGCATTCACTAAAGGCCTCCCTTTTCTTAGTCCTTGAATTCCTTCCCCCCATACCTATACCATTTCTAAGAGAATACCATGCTATGATACCAAGAAATGATGTCAACGATCTCATTATTTTTCATTGATTTGGCATCGGTATAACAATTTCTAATATCATCTGTCTATGCACTATCTTAACCTCCTTAAAATATCTTATATCGTAAAGGTGTTCGAAATTATGAATTTTAAAAAATCCTTAGGTCTAAGGGTCAAGAAGGTATGGGGGTGCTAAAATTATAGGTGGCCCAGATATGCATTGGGTTGGATCCCCATTTAACTTTATGACTGAAAATTTGAACGCCCCATGGTCTTGAAGATTTGGGATGCTACTCAACTCGATGGCTTGGATGTTTTCTAACTATATAATTTGTTGACACCTAATCTTCATGATTGGGAATTTTATGGAAATAAAATTAATTGGGAAGGTGAACAGTCATTGGGAGATGAACTGAACAATCACTCCCTATTGTATATAATAATGGGTTACCTATGGAATAAACATGAATCAGTTTTCTACCAAACTGGAGTTACTCCTGGCCTGACATGGTATCAGAGCCAACTCCCTGTTTACCCTTTATGTCCTTGTAACTCCTGATCTGCTCCATTGCTCTCTGCCACACCTGTGCTGCCCTGACATATTCTATTTATGATTTTTGCATACGCTCAGACTCCAAACCGTTTCATATTCTCTGACCCCTAACACCTCTGTCCATAAGGCACTGCCTTTCCAGCGCTGCCTCAGCTACAAACTCAGCGTTGAATGATGGTATCGTTGAGTGATGGTATCGTTGAAACGTTGAATTAACACTATGCCCATGGATGTTCTATTAATGCTATGCCCGTCATAGATTGAACAGCGGTTATGGAGACTGTTAGCTTTGACGTATTCCCTGATCTTTTCACTACTTCTATGCGGGGAACCTCAGAAACGTCGTGGAACTGCCTCATTACCGGAGAAACTGGCACAGGAATATAAAGCCCTCCTTCTAGCCACTCCTCGTAAGTCGAGGGATATTTAAAAGCTGCCTCCAAACCCTCGGTTAGTCTGAAACCTGGAAAGGACAACCGTGTGAAGGTGAGCGTGGTCTCTGCGTAATGGTGCGGTGAGAGAGACCCGAACGCAACAGAAGTGTAATGGTGAAGGTCGTGTGGTCTCTGCGTAATGGTGTGGTGAGTGCCGAGTATCCTATGGTGCGGTGAGAGCGGAAGCATAATGGTATTGAGCTATCCAAACATTTGAATACATACCTATGGTTGGAAATCTCAAAGAGAAAAAGCTTTTGAATAGTTTAAATGTGTTGTCCAAATGTTTGAATACAAACCTCTATTGCTTTAAATTTTGAATAGTTTAAATGCGCTATCCAAACGTTTGAATATAAAACTGTATTGCTTTAAACATTGAATGGTATATGTGTATTAATGCTGTCCATAACGTTTTTGGTAATGTTGTTTAATGGAATGCGCCCGTCCAAGTTCTGGTATTGAACTGTTCAGTGGTATCAACAGTTTTATTGAATACTTTGGTATGTTGAAGGGGCTCTGTTGAATGCATTGAAGGGGTATATATATGGAATATGCACTGTTGTGAGATTGAAATACCGTACGCTGTGGAATGTTAACACTGTTTTATTGACTGTGTTTATAGAATGGTCCAGTTATATGTTGGATATATTATATGAGGAATTTTTTTATAAGCATTGGAGGGATTTGAAGAAAACATAGTGCATAAAGTATTTGAAATATTTTTTCCCTTTTGAGTACAATTTCACTGTATATCAGCAGAAGTATTTTTTTCTATCAGTAGAGGTTTTTTTTTACAGAATGCATTCAATCATCTCTATGGTAGGAATAGTTCTCACTGGCAAGGAGAACTATCCTGATTGG